>JAQQZZ010040159.1:0-10425 GCA_030265115.1 Mopalia vespertina | reverse complement strand
CGCTCAAAAATGTCTTCCGCGGTAATTAGGTCATGCGGATTCAACGTTATTTAGTATTCAGAGGCAGACCTTATTTCAGTAGTTATCATAGGACTATACCTCGTATCTCTATATACTGTATAGTTTATTGGATACGAATTCACATCTTATGTAGGTCTCGTGGTGCTCGTGACCTTATTTTCTTCAAGATTTAACTTTCAGTACCTATCACATAGACATAGACAAACTGCAGTCTACACAACCCGTGGGGACACCACACTCCATCTGTCATAAGGTAAGATGTCGCACGTTGCCCGAGTGCAGATTGTCAATGCTTTCTATTATTATTGAAAGACGTGTGCAGTTTCAGCTAGAGGATGCCACAGCTAGAGCGCTTGTTCATAAACTTCCACGATTTATACATTAAATTTGTTCTGTGTCATTTTAAAGCTTCCATTGTAAGTATTATTATAATCGTTTCTTAACGTGAGTAAATACTGATTCATGAACATAGGGCCTACTCAGTTCTTACTAATCTGTTAACAGATATCGGCGTCTTGGCAGAACTTGAGTACTTTGCTGTTACCCCCAAGAAAGTAGACTGCAATTTTGTCAAACTTGATATGACGCGGTGACTTGCCTTGGCTAACTTGCCGTTATCCCTTATCTCCAATGGGCATTAATGTTCACCACATTCGAGAAAACAGTGCTTCATGGTTGCTCTATAGGCCTTACATATACATGCAGGAGCACGCATAAACACCATGCAATATAACATTGTATGTCTAAGTTTACCATCAATTAACTCCATTCCACCATTCGGCAATACGTGAATGTTTAGTTATAGGTCAGGCCAAATACTTACCCTAACCATTACACTAACCTTAAACTAACACTAAACCTAACCTAAACGCAACACTAACCTTGACAATAAAATGACGTCTTATTTTACATGATGGGCTTCCAATTTGTCAGTTACTGAAGTCTTTTTAGGGAGGACAGAATACATGTAAGACATAAACTTCACGTCTAATGTATGTAAATCCCAGCTATAGTCCTGGCTATAGGCATACGGTTGCAGGTTTGTAAGTGCACTTGATCAGATCGGCATCATCTGGTAAGTTCCGACAGCTTCTGGATGTGCAGCTAGACTCGTTTAACTGCAGCCAGCAGGTGATCTCACATCACCGAGGCACGGAGTTCTTCTTATCTATAGTTCTCGTCGTTTAACGGCTAATCTTAAATTTACAATATTAAGTAGAGCGGAAAACAGGTTGACTAAAAATATGAGTGAGTTACAAAATTCATGCAAATAATAAATCCTATGTAAAATATATTTTAGAGTTGGGCATGAACAGCCCATCAAAGTGGTCCCTTATTAAGATTCAGCATGCTAGTCTGTGTAACATTTATGTGGCCGAGTTTTGTGTAATTATACTGAAGTTCTGCAGAAACACAACTGGACCATAGGTACATAATACTGTTGGGGCGAAGAGAAAGTGTGAAGCCGATCTGTTTGTGATGTCCTTGCATCCTGTGATTGTCCTTTATTTGTCTTGTCTCGTCCTTGTTTGTTGCCAGTGTTGTCGAGAGTGGTTCCCTTCACCCATTGGACTGGCAGGACGACATTTGAGTAAAATAGTTTTAATAACAGAGTTAAACCCCATACAAACATGATACCTGATCGAGGGGCTCTTAAAATATGTTATATTGGAGAGTGTTTCTATTATAAATTTAAATACAAACAAGCTTATACGTGTGAACTAGTTGTCGGACAATATAACATACGGAGTGATACATTTCTTCGTTGTTTTTGTCTTGTGAAAAAACCCCTAAAAAACTGTACAATATAACAAACACTGCAGGCTATCAACCCGGTGAGACAACTTTGTTTAAATATTAGCCCAGATCCAGTTGTTCGTGAAAAGTGCGAGTTAACAATAGATTTGTATTGTTTTCTGAATCCATATTGGAGTTTGAGATCACGAGCTGTAGACTCGTGATACGTCAATTATCCATTACAGTATGCCAGTATCGTTTTTAAGGTCATGTTAAAGACATCCTGTATATATTTAACCCCTTTACTAAAATATAATTGAAACCAGTCCCAATCTCCTCTATACCAGTTCCCAATCTCCTCTATACTAGGTCCCAATCTCCTCTATGACAGTTCCCAATCTCCTCTATGACAGTTCCCAATCTCCTCTATACCAGGTCCCAATCTCCTCTATGACAGTTCCCAATCTCCTCTATGACAGTTCCCAATCTCCTCTATACCAGTTCCCAATCTCCTCTATACCAGGTCCCAATCTCCTCTATGACCTAAGTGCATCGCCTACTGTTGTTAACAGAATAGTGTGTTTTGTACTGCTCCTTACTGCTTATCTATATGGGTTAATACTGTCATATTTAGGACATTTCTGCTCAGAACAATCTGATGTTATACCTCCGAGGATGGTCGTCTCATCGATGTAGCATGACAGTGCAACGCCAAAAGCGTCATCACAAAGCTGTTTTGGATGTTGGATTTTATTATCAAAACATTTAATTAAATACTGCAAGAAAAATAAGTTGCTTATAATTAAACCCTTTGAACATATGCCCATAGAGATGTTGTATACAACACTGAATCCTGTTCTGGATTTTAAAGTATGGAAGTCTCTGTGTGTGGCTTAACCCTATCTTAACTGATTACCCTAATATTTAGTGTGGTTATTATTGATTTTCACAAGATGTCTTGGCTTAGTTTGCAGGCCTTTGACCCATATATCTCCCTCACACATCAAAACGTGGGGTAAACAACAGAGAATTAATCCATAGTCTAGGCAGTAACAATAACACACAGGAATTGTTAAAGAAAATATGCATATAATTGTAGGAATTAAATAACATGCTTTATTATAACCCTGCCATCACCCTAATATGTGTCAAAGATATTATTAATTGTATAAGTTTATTGAATATTGATACACATTCCAATACGATACGCGGCTTTAATCCTTTATCCGATATAGCATGCTTACAAGAGGCGAGTTCGTTTAAGAAATAGATGTTGTACGCCAGTCTTCATCTCGATATGGAGTGACCAAAGAGCCAGCAATACAAATCAGTTACGCTTTTAACAGTATGTCCTCGTATTCAATAAGATTGATTTTAAATCTATAAATTTGTGGTTGACGACGACACCCTGCGGATCAGTTTACAGACTTTGGTTACATGTCAACTGATGAGCAAAGATATACCACCAGATAAAACTAACGACTTGACGCAATAATTGAAAGTATCAAGCGATATTTTCTTTATCATGCAGCATGGCCCGATCTATGGGAACTGGCATCACTAGGCACAACGCACGGTTCACATTGGAATATTACAAAGCTTTCTCGTAGCTCATCTAATGACTGATCTATCGCACTTCCAGAGGAATAAAAGTAAAGACTTGTTATTCCTGTCTGGGATTTGAAAACATTTAGGAAGGAATATTTTGGGCCCTCCCTCCCTCGGAATCGCACGTGCAGTTATCATAACCCTAACACAGTTCGGTATTTCTGGTTTTGATGAGTCTCAGTTATGAGAGCATCAAGCAACACATATCCTGTTACATCTTCCTACTGCAAGGGTCAAAATGTGTAAGAAGAGACTTCCACATTACTACCCTTGCTGGAATTCGAGGCAAAAACGAGGCAAAAAAATTGGTTTGACTCTTGTAGAAACAAGCAGCCAATCAGAGAGTCGTTTACACATCAAAATCGACAACAAACAAGCGTGGCACTACTGTCAATTAACGTGTCTGTGATGATGTCAGGACTCGTTAATGGGACTAAGATCGTATGTGTATATTACATGTATAGCCTACTCGTCATCCTGTGTTAAGACCGCCTCTTTCTAATTCTAAGAAAGCTCCAATCTGATTGGGTGGATTAAAGAGAGGTATTCAGAAAGTAGCTGCTGTAAATTCTAGTTAACTCAGGGTTTTCCGTCTATGGAGGCAAGGTAGAAAGGGAAGAGAGGCTTTATGCGACGATCTTCTTTTCTGCCTTGCCTTTGGAAGATGATCCCGATACGAAACAAGGGGAGTCGATATACTAGTCATGTTTTCTCTTACCCTTTCAACTGAAAAAAAAGCCCAAAGGTGTGAATAATTAGGCATTCTCAAAAATCCTTACTAGTTGCTTATTAGTAAACACATTAAGTCATGATTTTACGACAAAGACTATCGGAGATGCCCAAAGACCGAGCCGGCAGTTCTACTGAATCTTATAAAAAGGGACAAACGATAGAAGGAGAAGAGGATTTACGATGCTAAGGACTTCTTTGCATTGTTTAAGAGTAATAACAGGATGATGAGGTAGAAACAGACTAGAACGTTTATAAATACTAGGACAATTCTGTACCTCAAACGATATTGAAGATGATTACCATTTCCTATTAGTAATGTACTTATAGTACTTTAGGACAGTGTTATCACTATTTCAGTAGCTAACAAGATGGCCGACAAAGTATTGGTAGATAAGGATGGTTGTACGATGATGGTGAAGGAATACCAGGGACAGTATCTGCCAATGGTGCCTGGTATCGGTGACATGGTCGCCCCTCTCAAAGATATGAAGGTCCGAGATGATGATATACTTATCTGTGGATATCCACGCTCAGGTAAAACAATTCTTGTGAGTAATCTAATTTACAATGACAATAAAATATTCGTTTCTTTAATCGTTTATTTTAATACTTCGACGTGTTTTATTCCGTATCTTCGGGTTAAACTTGTGCACAACGAAATTTATTTTCTCCTGTCGTTTCATAGTTTGATTAATGGTCTGCATTCTATTATTATTGTTGTCCTGATACATACATGTAAACACGAAAATGACCGTACCATCAAGAATCAGGACGTTATTACTTCAGCATATAAGAAAGTATATGCCCTTTGTAAAGCATATATCGTTAAATGTATTCTATAGGAATTACCAAAACATGACTAAACTGATAGTAATAAAGCTGATAGAATCCAATTCAATCTAGCCATTTTTGATGTCTTTAATTGACATACAATATGTCACTGTCAATAAGGCCACCCTTCGTCTTTTAGGTACTAACTGGGTATGGGAAGTGGTCAGTATGTTAATGACTGGGATTGCTGAACACGCCCAACATGCTAAACTAGAATACATGCTAGAGTACAGAGACCTCAAACACCTAGACGAGTTACCTTCCTCTAGGGTGCTTAACTCGCACCTCTTCCTAGAGGACCTTTCACCAGGTTTCCAAGAGAAGCGCTGTAAGATGTTATATCTGTATAGAAACCCTAAAGACGTGGCCGTTTCTATGTACCACTTTGTAAATAAAGATCTGTTGTCAGATTACACAGGCACCTTTGACGGGATGCAGGCACTTCTTCTGCAAGGACAAGGTAACCCATAAACACAATCTTACCCCCAGAGAATCAAGACCAGAGGCGGCGCCACGTGAAGTTCCGTCCTTCTAGCCCCCCTTAGCTCGTCAAGCATGTTGGTGTTATAACTGTTTTATTCTGGCCCGTCTTACAGCATTGCGTCATTAACGAAGCCGCCTGAGACGGTCATTCGTGCAATATTTTATGTTCAGTTTACTTTTACATATGTATACACAATTAAGTGGTTTGTCAGACGTTTAACCCTTTATGACCATTTACTTCGATCCATATAACTTATGTGGGTGACCGACGAGTCAATAAACTGTCTTATTATACACCTAACTGTCCAACCTTGCGATACTATCTACAAACTACAACTGTCCTATATCACACGATATTGAACACCGATCATTCTGACGCCACTCACTCGTCGCTCTGACGTCATTTTTGTGTTGCCTAGACATATTTTACTGCGCGTCATAAATAAAAGAACGTACACTGACGTCATCTATTTCCGTTAGCGTCACTAAATGTAATTACATGCGATGAGCGACTGAAGTATCTCTTATAAATCTCCGATGGTCGGATATTCTGTATTAATTATAATTTCTTGTACAAGTCGGTGTTTAATAAATGGGTTATCGAATTGTATGGTTTTGTATGGACTGGTCCTGGCGTTATGAAGCCGATGGCAAGCTCGCAGCTTCTGACAGCTCCAGGACTCGTTCATAAAGAACCATACAATCCAATAATCTATAAATATGTCCGGCGGTCCCCTACATTATTGTCTACCACTACTATAGTAGAGGGAGAATTAGAAATGCTACTCGGCGTCCGTCCGTCCGTCCGTCTTGCCTTTAAGACAATAGATTGGATTTCAACACGTTCCGTCAAACAAGATGGCAACCGTTGCATTATTTTACAATCTTATGTTGTGAACGCAATAACTCTGTAACAAATTCACATATTAAATTAACACAAAATGGCCGCCATTGCATCATTTAACAATGTTCACGCCTATATGTATTGTGAACATGATATTTTTTAGATCAAATTCACAAATTAACTTGAAACCTAGAAGTTAATAGCTTCCTACAACTAAAACATAGGAAAGGATTGCATTTCTTCAAATTGTGCAAAACAATTTCATTTCTCCAAATACAGTAAAACAAAATGGCAGCAACTGCATAATTTAGCAATATTTATGTCTTAATGTGTTGTGAACACAAGGCTTGAGAACAAATTCACGGACTTCTCTCAAAGTTGGTAAATAGTTTCCTCCAGTTAAGAAACCGATAGGATTGCATTTCATTTAATTCTGCAAACCAAAATGGCTAAAACTATAATTCAGATATTAACTTCAAACTTAGCTGTTTCTGTTGATACCATAGACGTGGTTGTATTTCTTTAGGTTTCCCCCCAAAAAATTTCCAACATTGCATATTGTTCCAAAATGACGATAAATACCATAACTTTTACACTTTGAAGAAAAAAAATAGTTCTTAAACAAAAGTAGGAAACGGTCATTTGACTGGGATAATAAGAATTTAAAAAAAAAAACAGCCTTAAGTGGTGGACCTACTAGCTACTCATCTTGTTTGTTAATTATTATACACCTAACTGTCGATCCCTGCGATATAATGTACAAACTGCAACTGTCCAATATCACACGATATCCAATATATCGGTATTGGATGACGCCACTGACACGTCACGCTGACGTCATTTTTGTGTTGCATAGACATATTTTGCTGCCCCTTTAAAGAAAAAAGCGTACACTAACGCCAATAACCCATTTATAATTCTGCATGTTTTGGTTCATATGCCCGATACAAATCTGTTGGATATTGGTAGAAATGAATTTCGTTTCGGAGCAGAACTTACAAACTATAAGGTCTATTGATATATTTTGAGAACACAATAACAAATTCATGGATTAACTTCGAACTTCGAGTATAGCTTTCGCATATTGACAAAACTGATGGCATTGCATTTCACCAAATTCCGAATAAATATGATTGCCGTTCCATAATTTTTAAATAATCACGTCTTAATGTGTTGTGAACGCGTTAGTTTGAAAATAAATTAACAGACAAATTTCAAACTGGGATTAAAGCTTCTTACCGTTAAGACGGTGAATAGGATTACGTTTGACTAAATTGCACCGTATGGCAACCATTAAATACTGCTTTGTTATTCACGTCCGTGTCTTGTGAACGCAATACGTTGGAAACAAAATCAACAAGAAACATGTTAAGACATTGCATGCAATTGAATTTCATGAAATACCACAAAACAGTGTATATATCCGATGTTACATGAACATGATTCAATCGCCATGACAGTGGTATAAACACTGGGTACAACACAGGAAACCCACGGCCTTTTATTAGTTGTTGTCATGACAACCACACATGGCAAAACAGTGTATATATCCGATTTTACATGAACATGATTCAATCACGATAACATTGTTATAAACACTTAGTACAACACAGGAAACCCACGACCTTTCATTGGTTGTCATGCCAACCACACACGGTCCGCACAACCCCAGAGGTGAGGGGGGTGTGTGGATCAGAAACACATATGGATTCACCAATATTTGTCCGTCTGTCTGAATGGCTTTAATCCGTTTCGTGAACTATATAGGCCTATCGTTATGAAACCTGAAACACACATTCGCCATTGGTTGTAGTTGTGCCTATTAATATTAACGATTATTCTTTTATTATTTATTTTATGGACTTTCGTTTTCGAAGCAGAACTCGAAAACTATTTTAAAAGTTGGTAGCCACTTTCATCATGAATTGTAATTATGCCTTATGATATAATGTATTCAACAATATGTTTCCGTGCGTCTGTCTGTCCGGACGGCTCCAATCTGTTTCACCGTTGGTCTTATAGGTGGTAATAATGTTTTCCAAATCAATTTTCGCTGTATAGAAAAATATATGGAAACCCTAGTATACAGATCGAGTTCTCAGATTTTTGCATATTTTTAAGAAAGTCTTTAGTTACCATAGAAACCATTTGTTCATAAATGGTCTATAGCGCACCTCATAAGGGCGTAAATTGGGTCTACTTAAACTCTTGTTTTTGTTTCGTTTAGTGATGTATGGAAGTTGGTTTAAAAACGTCAAAGTCTGGGACAAAGTTATACGCACACGGAATGATCTTCGTATATTCCCCCTTTCATTTGAAGATCTAAAATTGGTAAGCAATATATGCGAAAAACATACACTGATCTAAGCATCCAGTTATGTCACCCATGTTGAAGTCAAAGTCGCAAGCGGATATGAAGTAGAGGGTGTGATGTCAGAAAATGTTAAAACTCCGGCATTAATGCATCTTTTGGTGGATTTCAATAGCTGGTTTTATTATACGTCAGTAACAGACATTTTATATTCCACTTTGAAGCTTGCATTTGCGACACTATTTCAATCCTGTCCGGAAAAGTCAAATTCAAAACTTTTCGTTCATTTATTTTATAGATTAAAGGGAAATCCATGGAACGCATTTTATTTCTTTTATACATGTCTTCCCTTTCACATTTTTGCAGGATTTTGCAACTCAAGTAAGAAAATTAGCTCAATTTCTCGGTGTAAATCACGACGATGGTTTTTTGGGTCAAGTCGAACAGAAATGTAACTTTCAAAATTTAAAGGCAGCGAAGGAAAAGTGTTATGACGAGGACGAAAAGAGTTTTTGGCGAGAAGGAAAACCGGCGTATATCAGAAAAGGTAAGATCTATTCTATGATAGAATATTAGTGGGCCTATAAGTTAGCTACGGGTACTCCAAATATAAAAAAAAACTTCCATCTTAACTTAATATTTCGTTATTTACTGAACAATTTACTGAATTTACTGAGATGTTAAAGTTAGTTGTGAATATTGTACAGATAATCACCCGCTGTCATAGTTATTCTCATGTTACCAACTCGTTTTGTGGAAGGTCGTGTCTTAATAATACACAATGTAATATCTATAATTCTCATACCTACACCCGACAAACCCACTCGAAAATTTAAAAAACTCAAAATCATTGATTTTGGTGTCATAATACACTACTGATATTGTCACAGATTAAAACCCCGTCAATCATAAAGAAATGAAATCACATTTTTGACGCCGTTTTAATTGTGACGCCATACAGACGTCCCAACGTCATGTACATTGTTGCATGACAACGCAGGTCAATCTACAGCTGAGAGCATCTAACCCGGTTGGTGACAGGAAGCATCTCGAGAAATCTGAAGATGTTGGTGACTGAAAGCATCTCGGATCATCTGACTGGGTTGGTGACTGTAAGCATCTCGAGGCATCTGACGGGTTGGTGACTGGAAGTATCTCGGATAATCTGATCGGGGTTGGTGACTGGAAGTATCTCGGATCATCTATCGGGGTTGGTGACTGGAAGTATCTCGGATCATCTGATCGGGGTTGGTGACTGGAATTATCTCGGATCATCTAACGGGGTTGGTGACTGGAAGCATCTCAAAGCATCTGACGGGGCTGGTCACTGGAAGTATCTGGAGCATCTGACGGGGCTGGTGACTGGAAGCATCTCGGATCATCTAACAGGGTTGGTGACTGGAAGCACCTCAAGGCATCTGACGGGGTTGGTGACTGGAAGTATCTCGGATCATCTGATCGGGGTTGGTGACTGGAAGTATCTCGGATCATCTAACGGGGTATGTGACTGGAAGCATCTCAAGGCATTTGACGGGGTTGGTGACTGGAAGTATCTCGGATCATCTGACGGGGTTGGTGATTGGAAGCATCTCGGAGCATCTGACGGGGTTAGTGACTGGAACCATCTTGGATCATCTGACGGGGCTGGTCACTGGATGTTGTTTGTTTGATTGGTATTTAACGTCGTACTCAAGGGTATTTCACTTATATGACGACGGATTGTCCACTTCACACTGCTCCTTGCCTAATTGCGGTGGAAAACCGGGAGGAAACACCACCCCCGCGATTGCCGGAGCCACATCGTGTGACTCACTCATATACCTGAGGGTCGACAGGCGGACTCGATCCTGTGAACGGT
>JAQQZZ010040148.1:0-10425 GCA_030265115.1 Mopalia vespertina | reverse complement strand
TCGTAACCCTCAAGTGATTTTATAAGATGAAGAAAAGATAAGTCGATATCATATTTAAGTATGTTTAATAGTAACCTATCAAGGGATATAGGGGTTATTGCAGCCCGGAGCATCGCTTTAACATGCAGGAGATAAGGAAACTGTAAAAATTGGACACCCAGTTAAAAAGTGAAGCAAATTACCACTTTGGACACCATACTTTTGATTTTTGGCTAAGCCCCTGTGCAGGCCTAAGAAGACCTGAGGCAATTGATTGATTGGTGTTTTAAGCGGTGCTAAAGGGTATTTCACTTGTATGACGGCGTTGTATTCCAACAATAATTGACACTAGCACAACCATAAAATATCAATATAAAATGTGGAGTGTTTTGATAACGTTGGAAGGTTTATATTCCTCCATTGATAAGTAAAGACAGCATTGCTACTCTCCAAACAAACTGCCCTTAGCCCAAGGGTTGGAAGACCTGAGGCTATTGACACTTAATTTTATAACTGACACAGAGAAATAATATAGTCTTACATTTAATTTGTAAAACATTTGAAAATTTAACAAGAATACACAGTTTAAAAACAAAAAACCTACAAATATTAACCAGTTTTAATTCTTTTTTTTTTTTTACAGCGAATATATAGGACTATATTAGCTTTATTTCAACAAATCCAATCATTAAAAAAAAAAAAGAACTTTAAAAGAAAAGATAAATATATTTAAGCTTATTTCATGTTAGCTTATTTTAATTTTCTTTTATGTAAGAACTGGTAGTCTTATCTATAAAAAATTAAAAAATTAAAAAAATATTGAAAAATTCAAATTGAAAATAAAAACAAAACTTAAAGAAATAAAAGTACATCAGTAAGCTTATAACTAACTTGACCTGTCCACAGTTGGCTTACCGCATGGTCAGAAATATGACGTCGGTCCTACTTAAACTTCTCTTTTACTGTATTAAACTGTATTAATCCAAACTACTGTACAGTAAGCCTACTAACGTCAATGAATAAGAATGTGTGGTATCGTAAGCTACATATTTCCTAGCCCTGAAAAGGGTGGCAATATAAACTATCATGTAACGAGTATTGACAATATTGGTTGCGCGATAGTATATATATTGTCAATCGTCAAAAGGCTACATTCTTAAACATTTAACTGACAGCTCGCCGCTAATCCTTTATCAACACGTTAATCCAAAATAAAGGAGTGACCGAATAATAACGTTATTTACAATATATTAAAAGTATATTTAAAAGAAACAAACAACTTTCAACTCGTTTAAGTTCTTGTTTTATCGGTAATGTCGTTGTCATAAGAAGTTTGACCCAGTTTTACAACAAAAACCAACCTTCCATCTCCATGCCGCATCTTTCTCAAATGACCTACTGAGAAACGAGGACACGAAACAACAACAGCGCCTTCAATGACGACATAGCACTTCCGGTTAAAGATAAACACTTAACTGCAAGCGGACAAGGTTGAAAATAATTTAAGTAAGCCGTTTCATTTCTTCCAGTAGCATGCACTTGTCTAACTGTAGTGTAGTACTTTATTAAAACTCTCTGCTGAGGTTATACCGTTAATTTTGCACAGAACGAACTGTAAACTTCACTTGAAAGTGTCACCCTTCCAAAACGTTGTATAAACAACAACAACAACATGAGATTAGACATCCAAAGTTTATCATTCAGATAGACTTCTGGCCATAAGCGTCACGCCCGTGGTTACCTATTGCTAAGGATGTCTTTTTCTAAATTTTACAAATACAATTTTAAATTCAGCGTGTTTTGTAGCCCTGTAAACTGCTGAAAGAAGGTGATGAGTTCCTCTATAAAAATAGCGTTGAAGGAGAGCCAGGCCATTTTTAAATAAAATGAAAACCAAAACAAATAATATTAATAATTATATATGTTTGGAAATTTTAAAGCCTGTACATTCTTTAAACCCAATCTTCATTTTTAATGCATAAGACACTCTCACCATACTCTCATAAAGACAGCTACCCCGGGTGTGCCCAGTAAAAAACTGTGTGTAATTGGAACAAAATAACCTCATGCACCTTTAAACATTCTAAGTGCATTTATTCCATGGGACCACCTAAATCTGACAAGGTAACATCAGGTTGTGAAGCGTATTTAATAAAACTGTAAGTATGTATAAGTATTCCTTCCAAATGTGTCAGGACTGAACCTTCTAAATAAACTGGCCCTCTAATTAAGGGCAGTTTGTTTGAAGAGTAGCAATGCTGTCTTCATAAAAGTGAAATACTTTAAGCACAGCGTAAAACACCACTCAATCGAACAAAATAAACTGCCAGGCTCAACTAAGTAAGTTCTGTGCATGCGCATCAATAGAATAGCCTGGTTTGACAGCCACCTCAATCTCTACAAAAGGAAGAATCAATCGGTGTGGTCCCCATTGACACAATTTAAAAACACATTAAATCCAAAGAATATTAATTTAAATTTCCGACTTTGTACATTTGGTCAGCGCATGCCAAAGAAAAAGAATGGAAACGCTTACCTAAAATCTCTTAAACCTTATTCAAATACTGTCCATGTCATGGAAAAATACCAAACCAATGATCATCATCCCTTGACGTCATTAGAGCCCACAATGCAGAAATTGCCAGTTACATCGCAAACAAATCAACAGACATCATGAACTATGTCGTAAATCGTAAAGTGATATGTAAATGATGTCAAGATCTCACTGCTGAAAGCTGTCTACAGCGGATCGTTGATTACAAAGTTTTCAAAATGTAATGCAACTTTGTTTCTGTAAACTTTTTTGTATACTGTGCACATGACCTGTTGATGATGATCTTTGATTAGGTTTAACATAAATGCCACTTTGTCTCAAGTACTGGTCGTCATGGTATTTACATTTATGTACTCGGAATATGGAACGATAATAATAAGCTTTATTGACCTGAGTTTCAGGAGTAATAGGACATGTGAGCTTACCTTAAAGTGCATGGATCTTCAATTTTATTGTTTAAGCTCTCTTTAACCAAGCTTCATAGAGCTAAATCTATGTACAACAATTATAATGCCATCTATGATCTTCAAATTGGAACATTTATCCAATAGCAAAATTCCATTTGAATCAGAGAAGTGTACAAAATTGTGGTGTTAATACGGAATACCTATTAGTTCTTACATGTACTATATGAGAAAACCTGGTTTCTCCTTGCCCAGTAAGGCTCACAAATTCGCACATATTTCATGAATAAATATTACACTTGCATAAATACAAACCTGTGGTGTCAGAAATACTGTTTGTCACTCGGCTAAAAACTTTTTGGTACTTTCTTTCCATCTCTTCTTCTCTCTGGTAAATCCTCATAGTTAAATGTCTGTCTCATCTAAATCATTAGACTTTCACCCACCAATATTATAATATGCGGATACAATCGCTACTTGTGCTGTGCCAAAGTTTGTGGTATAAATGGATCTCCCTGTGTCTCTTTGCTGTGTAGCCCTGGCACTGAACTGTTCATTTCAAAGCAATTAAAGAGGATTCTGATACTTGTAGCAGGTGTCAAATATAAACCAGATAGTCCAATCCAAACTCCCTTTTTAAAAGTGCTGAAGTTATTTTCTCGAAAATAAAGAAACTCATACAAGACTTTACAAGGGTCAGGCGTTTGAAAGATACATTTTGTTGAACAAATCTCCAATGTATTGTTGAGAAAATGCTAGCCTAGATGTGTCTTTTAATGCACACATTTATATTGACTTGCTTCACTCATAGACCATTACACACATGGAAACATCTTGTGGTGAATTCCGTTGCAGAAAGTTTGTTTTGTGGAATATACTGTTTACATGATTAGGCTCTAATTCAACAAAATATTCCCTTTTTATTATAACACTTCTCTGTAACTGCTACTGAAGTACTGTTCTTGCTTTATTTTTGCCACTGTCTAACTCTGAAACAAAGAAAATTTACATGTACTGGTTACATTGTGTTATGATATTGTTTTATTTTATACACATGTTAAGCATTTTATCATTGTTATAAGAGCACATAGATATTCAGTTTCAGTGGTCCCTGATCTTTTTATATGGATGATATAACACCATCATGTGACATTCTTGTTTAAATTTATGGATACACATGTATCAAACTTTATTGAACATTTATACATGGATTATATTCCATTTCAGTGTTCCTTGGTCTTTTTATATATGGATGATATAACATGTGATAATATGTAATAATATTGTTTTAATTTATGGAAACACAAGTATCAAAATTTATTGTTTCAAGTAGCTATTCAATTTCAGTACCCAATTAGTGGTAAGCGTATGCCCTTAATAATCCTACTTTGATGTACCATTCACAGGATCGAGTCGGTCTGTCAACAATCAGGTATATGAGTGAGTCACATGATGTGGCTTCGGCAATTGCGGGGGTGGTTTTTACGAGATTCCTCTAGGTTTTCCACCATAAATAGACAAGAGTGAAGTGGATAATCAGTCTTCATATAAGTGATACACCCTTTCAATAGGACGACGATAAACCCCAATCAAACAAACAAAAACAAATCGTACCCAATACATTTGACATTTTATTATTTTTTCCAACGATTTCATCTTTATGAACATTGTGTTATGTCTAATTCACTGATCCGATGAACTATCTGCAGAAGAAATTACTGATCTTTTATCATCTTTGCTAGCCTAGGAAATTGTAATCATCACTGTATATGTGCTCAATGTTTATTTAGAATGGGAAGAGTACAAAGAGTAAAGACAATTTTACAAATAATACAGCATGACATTTCATATGGTGTGTCCTCGGGCTAAGGGAAGTATGTGTCAATCATATTCATACTGTAAGGCCATCCACATTGACAATAATATAAATGTTTCCAGTAACAATATAACATTAAAATAGGTAGGGATTATTTTTTTTATTTTGTTAAATTATTATTATTTTTTTTTAACTTATAACATAAAAAACACTTTTGTTTAAAACTGTGTTGTAGAGCATTACATCTGAAAAAAAAGATTTAGACCTGTTATTTAAGGCATTTTTCTAGTTCATGCAAAATAGTTCCCCATTCTATGAAAAACAACAATAAAAAACAAAAGTACCGACCATTCTCTGTTTTTTTTTAACCTTGAATTTTTTTGGTAGGTAGGGTTATGGGAAACAAATAAATTATTATAGATGGCCTAATTGAACAGCACTTTACATTTACATCATCTGACATTTACAAAGTCACATGTAAGTGAAATATGCCTGAACATGGCGTTAAACACTAAGCAGTCCTCATAATCCATTAGGATGTTGAAATAGGAAGTGTAAAATAAATACATGTTTATAAAATTTCCTCTGATGCATAATCATATTCTTTTATGTCCTTTTTATATATTTTTGTTAGTCCTCTTGTCAGTTTGGAACATACAATCTTGCTTTTAATATGACTGGTATCATTGAATCAATTTCATTATACCATTTATTTTAACAGTTTATGTACGTATATGCCAAGCTCACAAAGAATAAATGGTGGTTGTGACCTGAATTAGAAACAGGAAGTCCAGGAAAACAAAGACTATTATCACACAGAACCAGCCAAGCCTCCTTGTCTCCTTTATTTAAACGAAACAAAGACTACTGTCACACCAAATCGGACACCAAGCCTTGTTGTAGGTTGTATCACACTAAATTAAGAAACATACATTGTCAATGACTGTTGATCCGGATAGGACTATGAACTACATGTGTAGTTCATGGTTCTTGTTTTTTTTTTCCAGGTTGTACAATGTCTTGTTATAGGACTGCAGCCAGTTTCAAAGTGTTATTCTGTAACATCTTTTCACTTAACTCCAAGTCTCCAATTGTATTGATAGGCCTAGCTACTTTTAAGTGTATCTATTATACATCTACGTGCTAATCAAACTACAACTTGCTCAGCTGTCAGATACAAATCTGAATAATACAACTTAACCGGACAAGCTTGATGAAAAGGGGTTGGAGATCACCTGATAAGGAAGTGACCTCAAGGTGTTAAATACATATCGTAGAGAAATTTATTACATACATGCATGCCTGGAATAGGATCTATGAACTTTCCTGCTCTACATGTTTGTTAATGTTATGTTATGTAATATCCCCACATATTATACATGTACACATTGTGGCCTAACTGTCCATTCCTGTGACATTATTTACAAACTACAACTGTCCAATATCCCACGATATCATCATGGCTGGAAAAAGTCGGGAACACAGTAACCTCTCGGTCACCTGGTTTGTAAGTGTTTGTCTGTTTGATAGTAAATAAAATACGTTATTAAAGAAATAATTGTTTTTATCTTCATTATAAAGTGTGTGACACATATATATTCAATAAAAATAAGGGAAGTAATAAAAAAATTACCAAATGTTTGAAATGACTATCTATACGTTACTATACACAGGCCTGTGCTGTTGGGGAGAATGGTCAGAAAGGGGTTTCCCCATGATTATGCAAACTTAATTTAGGAGGACCGATTTATAGGTTTCCCAAATTGTTTGCAGTGTTCATTAAAATTTGCATTTTGCTATTGATTTTGACAAATTTTGTCATCAGACTAATCAGTGAAGATTGTGTTTTAAAGCAATTTTGCTTTATTTTTTACCAAGGCGCAGTTAGAAAACCAGGGGGAAATGCAAATGTTTGATTATCTCACAAATTGTAGAGGACTGATTTTCAGGTTATGCCGGAAAAGATTACAGCACAGACCTGTATACATTACACAAGGTTTTGAAACAGTCATCAAATTGAAATGTAAGACTCGGTTTTGAACACTTTTACTTCCGGTTATGAGAACGCACGCACAGCACGAACGCACGTCTTTAGTTGGCTGATGTCTTTATAGGCTCTGTGTGATATGGCCGTCACCGCTACCTAGCAAAAGCAGGGAGCACAGACAATGTTGTTTCTGACTGTACAGTAACTGTATTAAGCAACAAAACAGAGTTCAAAGCAACGTACTTACCTGTAACTTGGCCAAGCATACAAGCCTGGTCAAGGCAAACCGATTGCAGAGCATTCAGTTTGACTTTACTGTCATTGTAGTGGTCAGTTTAGTACGGTTTAGCAAATTTTTCATTATATAACGCCCTTCATATAAAAAAATATATATATATAAAGGGTTTTGGTATGGGCACCCTGAAGTTATCAACAAGCTTTTTGTATAGAAAAAGTATTTACAGAAACAGGGTGTCTCATTTTACTGTTCCCCTATCTTTGCGAGGTAAATTTGACTGAAATAGGATGTTCCTAATGGCTTCTTGGGTGTGTCAAAGACACCTGACACCCCATTGGCTGTAAACACTATGAGGCCGGGTTTCAACCTGCAAACTCTTCTTAACTAGAATCAGTTCAAACTAAGAAATAACAAAAATACTGAATAAATGTTTGTCATCTAAAAAATATTTCTGAGAAAAACGTATCAGTAACCAATGCTTGCTTTAATACACCTATCCTTATTTAAACTTTCATAGACTGCATGTAGGCCAGTAACAACCAACACCTTTGAGGTTAAAACTTTTCTGAAACATGACTCAAAAGCCCCTAGGCATAAAGGGACAATTTGTAACAAAAAAAATCTTGGTATGTAAATGTAGATGGAGTAGGTAAAAACCCAATCTGAGACAGTGAGACTATTCATATCAAGTACATGTTGTTCTATTTCTGTCTTACATGCATACCGATATTACCGGGTAATCGAGTGACATTAGCTGAAAACAATTAATTTTTCTATGCTTTAATACTAATAAGTGACTTTCATAAATAAATGTTTTTTTGCGTCTTTCAGAAAATGAATACCCAGTATTTACAATATTTTTATTGTTTTTGGATAACGCTTTCTTAGTTTGAACAGACTATAGTTCAGAAAATTTATGCAGGTCGAAACTCGTCTGAGAATTGAAACCACGATGCTCAAAGTTTCGCCAGGAGTAAAAGCCGGCCACCTAGACCACTCAGCCAACCGGCGAAAATACAGTATTTGTTTTTACAAACCTTTTTCTTTTAGCCTGCTGACAAAAGACTTTGTGTGTGTTGAGGACCGCCAAAACTATGAGTTCATGTCATTTGGGGCATTTCCTTGGTTTTTATGGTGATCGTTTAACTTGACCTCTGAAAAACAAGTTTGCCGGCAACCAATCAAAGTCTGTATGAAGATTTAGACTAGAATCAGCTATTACTAGATTTTAATTGGATGGTTAAAAGTAGACACTGTTCTGAAAGTCCTCAAGAAACATGCCTTCTTTTATCAGAGGCTATAAAGAAAGGATTTGTAGCCACTGATTAGTGAAAGTATACTTTTTTTCCAGGATTTATATAAGCTTATTTTTTTTTCCTTGCCGTTTCCACAATTTCACAAGCTCGAAGGCTGTGCTGGCCCGCGGCTGTGGCTTAGTGATAGCGCGTGCGCTTACTTATCCTGCTTCGATGTACTGTTCACGGGATCGAGTCCGCCTGTCAATCATCAGGTATATGAGCGAGTCACACGTTGTGGCTCTGGCAATCGCAGGGGTGGTTTTTACGAGGTTTCCTCTCGGTTTTCCACCGTAATACAGCATGGTGCAGTGTGAAGTGGACAATCAGTCGTCAGTGAAATACCCTTGAGTACGACGTTAAACCCCAATCAAACAAACAAACAAACAAACAAATCAAAGGCTGTGCAATGTCAGATTTTGTTTGATTTAAATAATAAATTTTTGTTATGTTTATTTGAAAGTTTAAAGAGTCAGCTTAACAGCTGTCCTAAATCTTTATGTCATAATTGCCACCCAGTAATATAGAATGGGATCATAAATAAATAGCAAGGAAGTTAACAACTGACTTTCTTATATACACCTGCTCCTCTATAGATTAAGGTGAACTGAAAATTAAAACCTAGGAATCATGTGGAGGGGTTGATGGTAGTCCAATACTTATGACAAACTATCATAGTTGAAAACATTTGCTTCAAAACTTATCGACCGCCTTTGAAATTGAATATTTCCCCGTTGAAAATGGGGAATATTATATATTTTGAGGCTAAATTGAATATTTTATTCAATCTATGGACAGATAAACAGACTGTATATTTGACTTTTATCAACCCATGATATTGTATGTTATGCTTCTGTAAACACAACACTACCCCATATAATATATGCTTAAAGCCTTTTTTAAAATTTGTTAAATACATACTTTGTAAATTACTTACATGTAGATATATAAGACAATTTTTCTCTCTTCATTTACTCAAAATATAGATTTTATAAGACAGGACATTTTACCTTAACTAAGTATGAGATGTTACATCTTTATACATGTATGTGTTTTATGTTAAAACTGTAGAAATATTTAAGTGTACTTACATGTGAGCCCAACAGACCTAAAATCCTCTACAGGTGTTATAGTATCAACTAGTTATAAAAATGCACTAGTTCTATTTTGAGATAAAGGCATGTGTAGATTGTAGGCGTTTTAACTTTAAGCGTTAAACAATAATGGTGAAGTCCTGATAATAGTTTAATGACCTGGATTGTTGCAGATATGTTATATTATTCGATTATGTATGAGAAATGGTATACTATATGTTCATGTGTTGACTAAATTTGGTCAGCCAGACATACTCGTAAAGTTTACTATTTAAATGTAACTGTTGATGTCACTGTGACACACTCTAAGCAGAATTTCTTTCTCTACAATAAAACTATAAATATATCAAAGTTTGTGTACATGTATGGTAGTACATACATGTACAGTGTCCCATATCCGGCAAAAAAAAATGTACTGTGTGTCCCTCTTATTTCATTGGTCCATGTAAGAATGATGATGTTGCACTAAATGACCTTTGCAAAAACTGTTAAATACATATAGGGAAGATAACTACAGAAAATCCTGCATGAGTCTAGTTTAATGCATTAATTAAAGACTGATTTTGAACATTTGGTTTCACATATGAATGATTTCTGGATATGTTGTCATGAACAGTTTCAAAAATTTCAAAAAATATAAAGAGTTTTATTCTCAATACCTGAATACCTGTTAATGATCACATGGGCATCCAATTAACTTGCATATTTTTATAAATGTAATTACCACTGTATTTAATATTAAAGATTATATATTTCATTGGTAAATATTTTCTATTTCTTAAATTCTTATCCGTTTACATTTGATGGGTTTAAGGATACCCTAACCCCCCTACAGAGCGTTTTTACATTTCGCCGTTTTACTTCTAAACTATTGTGAATTTTGCAACAGATGTATATATTCTGATCGGTCTTTTGTTGCAGAACAATAAATAACTATTTTTAGCTATTCTCATCACTCTCCGTGGTCCGTCCGTCCCATAACAATTCTTGTTATCAGTATATTTCAGGAACAACTACTCCGATAACTTTCATCTTTTATTCATAGCTTCCCCACATGG
>JAQQZZ010040147.1:0-23906 GCA_030265115.1 Mopalia vespertina | reverse complement strand
CAGCCCCCCCCCCCCCCCCTCTCCTTCTCCTCCGAAATAGAGAGCAGAGTATTACTGCCAACTGATTTAGAATTAATAAAAGTTGTGTAATAATCGATATGTTTCGAAAGCGGCTGGAAGGTGAATGCACGAGTTTGTTTGATTGGGGTTTAACGTCGTATTCACGGGTATTTCAATTATATGACGACAGATTGTCTATTTCACACTGTTTCTTGCCTAAATACGGTAATAAAAGCGAGAGGAAACCTCGTTAAAAACATCCCCGCGATTGCCGCAGCCACAACTTGTGATCCACTCATATACCTGATGGTCGACAGACGGATTCGAACCTGTGAACGGTCCATCGGATGAGGATCTATAGGCGGACACGCTAACCACTAATCCACGGCCGCGACAAGTTTAGACATATACTTATCTGTATTTTGATTATAGCTTTGATGATACAGCTGTTGACATAAACAGCTCTCACAGGAATCTACCAGTATCATCATAAGTGTTTATTTTTTACAAATGTTACTCCTGCAACATTTATGTTTGTGTTGATCAACGGGAATATAAGCTTACCCGTGTGTTTTTTTTCTGTCCCAGCATGCATCGACCAATGGATGGGTAGTGTATCGACCCTACGTCCAAATATTTGTACTTTGTTTGGCGATCTTTATAAATCGTCAATGTAACAGCTGGACAACTAGGGTCAGGCTAGCTGGTTTCCGAAACACCGATGGGGAACAAAAAACATAGGAAGCCAGTCATGCAGAGACACTAAATTGCTGGTGCATGCATACAACTGAGGCCATGTCGGAACATCCTTCGACACTTTATCTCGGAAGTGAATGGAAGCAATAATATTACACGAAAACGTGTAGTGCTAACCGACAGATGTTTTGTGCACATGCGTGGAAATCAACCAAAGTATTTCGCGGATTTGTTTTAAAAAAAACACATCAAACAAGTCCGTTTCTCGGGTAAAGTGACATTTAAACAAAACACTGCTCCTTTTTTATGTATGACTTGTTGCAATTAGATCAAATTTCGTCCATGCACTGTAAGTATTTTAATAATAATATAGCTCCAATGACGTCTTCACATCAACACAAGAATAGCCTTCAGACGTAAACAATAAACACATGGATAACTCAGTCATATGATGAAAATAAATCCATGCGAGTTACCTCCAGTGAAATGACCCACTCTACATCAGAGATTATTTACGGTACGGAGATAGCCGAGGTATGGTCTGACATGAACTGAAACCATTTGATTAAAACCGGAAGCAGGCTTACCCCCATGCCTTACGTAATGTCCGCTTGGTCATAAACCTACTACCATTTTGATTGTCTAAATGAAGTGATTTCCGCTTAAACGGCGTTAAATTGTGCGTTCGTATGAAGACAAATTACAGCTGAATAGATACACCAAGACTGTACTTTGATGTCATTCAGCTACATAATACATAATGTAGCAAGCCACATGTTTGACATAGATTTAGAGTTGACCAAACCACAAAGGGATAGTTCAAACAAATTATATGTATACTGGTAACACAGAAAATGCAACTTTAATACTTTTACATATAAATATTTCTCCAAAGATCCAAATAAAATCATATATAAAAAAAATATATATATATATACTTAACCTGCCATTTTTTAGTCATTTTCAACTGAATGAAGATACAGGCTGATGTGTCGATATGCTGTGTTATATTACAAAAACCAACTGTTTATGCATTGTATCCCAATTTCTTAATATTCAAATCATATCTATTCTATTTCTTAAACCGGCATATACATGCATGTTCTTGTTAAACCTGACCATATTTGTAATGTTGTATTAAAATTATCAAATGAAAACTTGGATTTATTGACATTTGTTGTTTGGTATATATATCATAATAAATCGTTTATCGTTTAATCCAACGCTTCTTGAAATCTGTTGATATTATAGTATATATAGAATGTTTTATAGTGAACTTTCTGATACTTCCTTATTACTGTAAACCTATTTATTTGCACAATTTCAAATTTCTTTTTTTCGTAATATAATACGAAGTAACACGTTCGCATTCTTTAATATATTAACCCTGTTAGGAAGTATTTGAAGTTCCTTCTTTAATAATACCTAGGGACCGCGGCTCAGTGATAACCTTGTTGGACTGCGAATCCTCCTCCGTCATAATGCACAGGTTCAAATTTTCGGTGGATCTCCGGTGTAAATAGGAATAGTCATATATGCGAGGTGGCCGGCTATATCGAGCGTAGTTTTTACGAATTTTCCCCTGGTTTTCCCCCTTTTGCGGTTTGCAGAATATCGAGAAGAAAATCCGTCGTCCTATTAGTGAAATACCCTTAAATGTAACGTTAAACATCAATCAAACAAACTAACAAATAACATTTTTGGGGAAGCGACCGTGTGGTGACAATTTAGCTATATATTGACCCTTCATGCATTTCACAATCGTCTCCTTTTGAAAAGCAAATACTAGTAGTCCACCTACGAGAGTTCGTTCGTGTTTGTATTTGCTTTTAATAAGGGTCTTGAATTGACATATAAGGCCTAGTCAGAGGGTAATATATTTGATTTCACCTAGATCTTTCGATCGGATTCGTTTCTTAAAGTCTAGCACTTTAGGAGCAGTGCTGCGGCAATAATAGACCCGGGTGTGTTGTACTGCGCTTATAAAACTAATCGTACTCTATAGGTATATTGTTTTAAAACATTCAGGTAAAAAAAGCCTCTATTTTTGGTGACCACATCTTCGCTAACCAAGAGTTTTGTTTCGAGCTACTCTGCATTACAACCCTTGGCGGATTATTAACATATAATAGGACTCGGCTTTCAAGCGATTGATTGGATGCGTGGGAACTTCTACGCAACCAATCAGATGTTGTGATACGAGAGGACTCGGCTAGTAAAAATGACAGCGATAGTCAGTAATTTAACTAACTCAATGAGAGTATTGCATATGTACCCACCCCTACAGAAACCAACTCTCCATATATACGCCAATAGTGCTTTACAAAGTTAAACAAATTGTCAAAACTTGAGTATAACATTCAACATAATTATGTTATTAGCGCTTTTACGATTCGTCGCCGACTGTCGGTATCTACAAGTTTCCATAAAAACCAGTTCGATAAAGAAAGCAATGAGTGCCACGTGTTTGTCATCAAGACGAATTAGCAGTTGATTTGGACGAATCTCAGACTGAGGATAGCTCCTGTACGACAGGCTTTACTTGTTGTCTACAATGATACTATCGATGTTTATAAACAATTAAAATGGCATCTATTTCAGGACCGATGGGTGCATCAATTGACTGACTATACCTATAGAGTGGCTAAGGGAACAGCTCCTGTATGTTTAAGAGACCTTTAACACACGTTTAGTTGTATTCAAGGCCACTTTACCAGGCACGCTGTTAGTAATGAAACAAAATGATGACTATGGTACAAAAAGAGTTTCTTAAAGAGCAGTTAATTATTTGAATAGTCTTCCTATCAGAAACGTAATTTCCAAGTGATGAATCTTAATCATTAGAAAATAAACAAAAACAATATTTTACTTGATTGAAGTCACATTTAATGAGTATTGCTATGAACTGTTGGACATACAAATTTTACAGAGTTTGTTTCATAATTAGTATCTCAGTTAGAAGAAATACCAAGCCTTACTATAGTCTTTTTGTTTTTAAAACTCATATCGTTTCGTAGTGAAGGAATACAAGTTTACATTTGTTTTGAAATCTTAAAAGCTATGTTTTACCGATGATCTGTTGTTGAAATCTGATGTATAGATTACATTTAGGTATACATGTAGGTTAACCAATTTATGGTCGAATCTGTGAATCAGCTTGCCGAAACGTGGCGTTAAATGCAGACGCAGCATAATACTAGGAAATCCCACAGAAAAACGTCGTTCACTGTCGAGGGTATCTGAGATTGTCACATATTGTTTGTTTGGTGGAGTTTTACAGACTTGGACAGACAAGTCATATTGATTGAAGGAATGCTAACTTGTCCGCTGCTTTGGTACCTATAAGCTACTTGGCTTGGATACGTCATATAAATATATTAAAATAAAAGCAGTTTTCTACGTTTATGTAATAAATAACAATTTAAATGATTTCCCTCTTTCTGTATAATTTTTTATCGTCAATTTCTCCAGTGTCTGCATAAGGTCAAAAACAAGTTTGTTTTCTCTAAACGACAAATTAAGACTTGGGAATACATATGTACACAGGTGCAGCCCATTTTCTTATAATGCTTCTTTACATCGTATCGGAATTGGGCGTCAATAATATTGAATTTAAATAAATCGGCACGAAGAGTACTCAATTTCCGAAAAACTCTACATTGCAATAGCTGAGTAGGAACCACACTAGCAATACAATCACGATCATTGGTTCCTTGTAGCATTTGCACGTGGAGTGATTTTGTGAGTTTCATTCCTTCGTGGTTTTATTTAAGAAAAAGGAAAATATTAACTGGAGATGGCAATCGAATAAAAGCAAACTATTTTCGTGTCAAACGTTATACGTATTTACATTATTGACTGTATTTGTTATTAGATTTTGTAGATATGACAGGGATCCTCCGCATTTCACACGTGTGTGTGCTGTCAACATCGTTTGGCTCGAATCAGGCCACCTGTACAGTATACAGTACACCATATACCATTCATCCTCGAATTATGCTCAAATATGTCGTTATAAAATTCTCTGGTAACGGCTTTTGTAACACAATTGATATAACGACAAAGTTATCGAGTTCCATCTACCGTTTCTGTGAATTGTAATGCCTAGTTGTTTATATGGGACCGGACGCTCTTCATCTCTGAACTACTTAAATATAATCGTGGATATAGAAGGCTCCTTTTATAACTTCAAGTATGAACAGGCGCACGCAGTCACAGTTTAGTATAAACTTAGTGGTGTTTAAGCCTATCAAAGATGTATCATGTTTAATACAAATTAAATACTTATATCCGTTGTGGAAATCAGGAATTGGGTAAGAACATATACCTTTACGTCAGAATATATTTCACTTCTTTCTGAACCATTTGTTCATACGTAAAAATACCAGAATCTGCAACTGCAATTTGGGTAAGCAAAAGATCGCAATCTAATTTAAATCAGATCTCAAAAATGCTACCCGTGTTTTGTCTGTCGCTATATTGAGATCTAACGCAATCACCCTAATTATTCTGTTCAATTAGGTCAAGCTTCCTGGGGTTCGGGAAAGGTCACAGTTTCAGTTGTTCAATAAAAACGCAGATAACTCAGGGCTATGGTACACGCCAAATTCAGCCAAAACAAGCAGAAGTTTTCTACTGAGTCAATGTTGTAAGTCACATGTAGTAAACACGTGAAAATGCAACTCCACTCAAAGTATATATATTTGAATGATGTTTGTTGATTGTGTGCGTATCCGTTCGTCATGTTAAAATACGCAGTCGGTAACTTCGGTTCGTCGGCGAAAATCTTCGCCTTTTAGAAACCAGATTTGAAAAGCGCCTCTCTGATTGGTCAATTTAAGAAACCAATAGACATTGTAAGTAGGATGATTGCGATAGATCTCAATATATTGACAAACAAAACACGGGTAGCGTTTTTGACATCTGATTTTAATTAAATTGCAAAGAGATTGAAAGTTGCATATGTCAAACTTAGGCTATTCGCTTTTAGTGAATGTGTTTAAATCTTGGCCAATATCTTGCTTATTATGTTCCAGAGTTTTCCTGTTAGATTGCCATAAATTACAGAATGAAGTCCTACTCTTTTGTTCTACTGTGTGGGTGCTTGATTTGGTAAGTCAAAGAATTTCTTACTATCTACAGTAAATCATTTGAGGGCTAGCTTATTGTGTCATGATATTACTTATACTAACACAGTGTCTGTGTATTTCAGACCATTGTTTGAAGCCGGTCTAGGTCTTGTTGTTTTATTGTATACTGTTTCACGAATGCTGGTAAATTTACCATATCTCGGCAGATAAAATTAACTTGACAATTACATACTAAATCTAACGTTGATGCTGTTTCGGCTTTATGATATATGTCATCTTATTTTGAAACCATTATTCTAACCTGAAGTGTTTCTATTTTATAGTGTGTACAGTCAGCTGACAACATTCCAGTACATCGTTAGAAACGTGCATGTCGCGCCCAACTTCGAAGAAACAATTACACTTAAGGTTCCATCTGGGAAACCTATGATTCGTGCAATGGAAGTAGCCGCCGACACACAAAGGACATTTGAGTAGGTATCCAGCTGAAGTTGTATCATGCAATTAGATATTATTTCTTTGTCCCAAAATATTCTACGTCAATATTTTATTTTTCGTATATAATTCATATCTGAATTATATCTATATTCATCGATATTGTCCCATATTTAGATCTATATGTGTATAATTTTTCAATTTGAAATAAATTATATATCTGGATCCCAAAACACATTCCAAGCTTCTTTTTTTTTAAACTGGACTTTCAACTCCCCGGAAAATATATAATTATGCCTTACAATATACTTTTCCGACTTAATTCCAATTCCCTGGCCCTTTAATACATACATAAGGCTCTCCTTTCTGACCCTTTAGTACATGCACAAGGTTATCTTTTCTGACCCTTTAGTACATACACAAGGTTCTCCTTTCTGAGAACAGTGTGTATGACTAAAGGGTCAGAAAGGAGAACCTTGTGTATGTACTAAAGTTCGTTAGCAATGTTGCTTTGTGTTTGGGGAATATAGATATATGCATTGAATTGGTGTCACGGTTTATCTCTAAGACGGTTGCCACACGAACTATAGATAACAAACTCAGAAAAGAATAATCGCAGCATCCCGCAGTTTATTGTTTCAAAAAATTATCAATTGTAGGCTACTATTACCAATCATGATAGGTAGCAGTTTGATACACATATTTCCTTTGTGTATCTTAGTTATTTATGTATAGAGATTGTTCTATATCTTTGTTGTTTTTAGTTTCGGTGCCACCTATGATGGTAACATTGGCTATCTTGTTACAACTCTGAACGGAGTGGTAGCCGATTATGCGAAAGATAAAACTTACTGGTATTTCTACAACCGTACTGGCGACGATACTTTAGGTACGTATGTTGATTATTTATCTTCCATTATAGGATTATGAAGTGTAAATAGTAAGATTTGACGGGACTATACTGGTTACATGTAGCAGACATGTTGGTCACAGCGGTTTTCGCAACTGTTTGCTGGAAGAAGGTTGTATTTTCTTTTGTACCCTTAATACAATGAAACAGATAGTATTTTCAAATATGGCCGCTTCCAATGGCTCTGTGGGGTCAAGTTTGCGATAAGCTAGAAAAGAAAACCGAATACTTGAAAATAAACCAAAGCCTTCAACATATAGACCTCTTGAACATAACTCGGTTATAAATTGCCTAGTGGATGAACCCAAAGAGATTACGCAGTAATCCGGCGCCTGTCCCTCCGTGTGTAACATAATCCACGCTGTATCTATAACACAATTCCCACTTTCTGCAAAGCTATCCGCCACCTGTCCTTCCAATGTCCGTCCGTCTGAAACACACCCAATACTTACTACAGAGTAACCCATCGACTGTCCGTCTGTCTGAAACACTACCAGCAGTTACTACATAGTAACCCGTCGACTGTCCGTCCGTCTGGAACACAACCAACACTTACTACAGTCACATGTCGACTGTCCGTCCGTCTGAACACAACCAATACTTACTACAGACTGGGACCAATATAAAAAGGGATAGGCAACGGAAAACAAATCACGTCAAATCTCCCCCTCGGCAATATTTCGCGTTACCACGATATCGGTTAGGCGAAGATGAAGCCAGTCCTCCTGAAGTAAAGTAGTTGAAGTGTCTATCGCCAAGTGAATTATTTAACGGACCAGTTGGAAAATTTCTTGTACCAAGGTAAGATCATATGTCTTTTGACTGTAATATTGTGGCACTAATAGTCCAGTACAAGCAGTTTGCTCGATGTTTTCGTCTTTTAAAGTTCAGTATAAGCGATGCCTTCAGTTCCTAAAATAGCGGGAATTTCTGGTGTTAACTCGGTCAGGCCTCTTTAAAAAAGCACTGCCGAGGCCAGCATTGATTCCCTGGGTTAGCCTGTAAGCGTATGCCGTTGCCTATCCCTTCTTATATTGGTCCCAGCTAGAGAGTAACCAGTCGTCTGTAACACAATCCACACATACTACAGAGTTACCCGTCTCCGTCTATCCGACTGTAACACAATCCACACTTATTACAAAGTTTCGCATCGCCAACAGCCGCACCCGCGGTATCCATGTAACTTCCACCCTGACTTATTAAAGATACACTGAGCCAGCCAGCAGACAGGGCACATGGAACCAACCCAATTACCGATCAGTGGCAGTAATCTAGCACAGTGTCAGTCAGCCACCAAGACAGTTTTAGTGAGACCGATTCAATCACCCGCCAAGTAGCAATATAGAGACACCGAAACATTCGTACGCCAAGTCACTGTAGTAACATTGAGCCAATCGCCAATCCTGTCGCGGTATGCCGAAGTCACAGTGTTGTAACTGCGAAACAGTAACGACTCATCATGTCACACTAGGCTGACGCCAAACCAACCACTCATCCAGTTACAGTATGTTGACTGAGTCAATCACTCGCCAGGTCACACTTGTTCGATATTACAGTATAGCGATAATTCCTCCCATTTATATTTACTTACGCCTGGGATTAGTATAGAGGGATGAGAAACATCGCTTACCTTCAAATCAGCAAACCGTGAAGTTGTTTCTCGGCTAGCAGCTTATACATAAGATCGCTTACTTCACAGGCTATTTTTTTTTTTGTAGAAAGGCACATTTTGTGCTGTCGTTTTATTACAACGATTAGTTAAAATAATATCCATTCGAAAGAAACCCATTTTCAATAAACATGATTTTTGTGTGGGTTCATAGCCTTTACGTTCACAAAACCGGTTACTTTCGAAACACAAAGCAAATACATTCATGCTTAAATTCCGTTCTACAACCCTTTTTGAGCCATCATTCAATCGCATTTCATGAGTGAATATGCTACTTACCTTTCTGAGTTTTACTATCAAATTGTGTAATCTATGTTACTCATAGAATGGGACAATGTGCGACGGCTGTTAGCCGAGTAACACATTAGCGGATCTCTGAATCGATTGGAAGCGATGTTTCTTATCCCTCTATACTAATCCCAGCTTACGCCGAGCCAACTACACCCATTCACAGGCAATATAGTGACAACGAGCCAACCATCCACCTGGTCACGGTACATTACTATTCAGAATATGTTGCAGTTCTATGTAGTTTACAGATATGTTACTTCATTGTTAAATGGTCGTCATCGTTTAAACATTTTGTGTATGTATTACTTTTCTTCAGGCGTGAGTGATTATATACCTAGCAACGGGGATATTGTTACATTTAACTTCACATCCGATTAACAGCGGTCTCCAAGAGGAAGACGAAATTTAAGATCACACAGAAGATCGTCTGACGACTGACTTTCAAACAAATGAACTTTGTATGAAACATTGACGCCTCTTCACTTCTAGTGTACATCGATGAACTTATAAACTAGTTTTATGTTTTATATTTGTACTTATATCTGTCACGTATTGTTATACAGTATAGTGTATTTAATTTGACCATAAAATATTATAGATGACTAGTTTTGCTGTGTACAATCTTTCAAGTTTATTTCTGTTTGGACTGGTAGTTTCGGATAAATATTATAACATAGCTTAATCATCATTAAATTGTGTACTGTATAGTATTGTTCTTTTAAGTGGAATAGAGTTGAACATATAGTCAACACTGTGTGACCGCGTCTGGTTCAATTAATTACTTCTGTGAAGTGTATTTTACTTAAGCAGCTTTAAAAAGCGAAATTACATGTTTATAGTCAAATTTAATTTGTTATTGTCACGGCAGAGATAGACAACGATTAGTTTGACTGATCGATAGTGCAGCAGCTTTTCAGGCATATAAATATACAGTGCTAGAAAACAGTTAATATGTATTTGGTAGTCGGACTATAGTGTATAATTATGGACCTGGTCAATGCGATTTAATAATAGTCATCTGCAATCCAATAAAATCAATGGAAGCATTATAACAAGTGCGATGATCCATGGTATACGAGTGGTTTGTTAATCACACATTGTGTCCGTCTCAAATACTCTCAATTGTATGTGGCACTCTGAACGTTACACATCAGAGGCGATTGTTTAGCTAAGTTAACAACAATACAAGTGAGGAATTAGACAGGAAATTGAACACTGACAGGTCAATATAGAAACATCAAGCAAGTACTTAAACTAGCCAAATAATCAAAATGTCTAACTGGACGACAAGACAACAGTCATTGTGTACTTCTGTCGATGGTGTTGCCCTGGGGAGTGTATATATCTGGTGATTATTATACCCAGTTTGAATTTTGCCAATTTGCTTGATTCATCGTCTGCAATTATTGGTGAATATAAGATGACTAATAATACGAAAGTTTTAATCATCGGGTACCTTGTATTTTAGGTATTCATACACTGAATAACACTGTACCAATTTTGTTGTGGTTATTAAAATGTATTACTATAGACTGGAGAAAATCCCGCACGTCCATAACATACTAAGCACCTGAAAAGGGATTGCTTTCAATGTTTACATTCTATATGACAGCGCCCCCTATATATACAGGGGAAACCCCTCGACCTTGTGTACCAGAGCTCAACACTTGGCAACCGGCGATTTGTTCCATTTATGTTTTGTTTTTGAAACTAATTTACATTATGATTACACCAAAAAAAAATTCGCTGGTTGGCGTTTGGAATTGAACTATGTTTTCTCGCATGTTTCTCTGGGGTGTGTAGCCTAATTTAATAGAACAAATTCCCGTGCTCTGCCAGCTCGATCAGTCACTGGGGTTTCCCTCTACGCAGTAATATGATTCTAATGTAAACAAACTTGCGTTCTTCGATACATTTCATTTTCAAACAATCTAACTGTGTTTTTTAATAATTAAATCATAAAATCATGCTTGGATTTTTATTAGTTTAAAAAAGGGAAATCAAACAGCCCGTTTTATTAAATGATTTCACAATTAAATATTGGATTATTTTAAATCTCGGACTTTCTAGTATATAAGTAGTACTTTGCCTCTGTCCAGCGATCCTCGCTGAAATTTTTGTCAAATTTGTCCGACAAATCGAACTTTTCAAGAAGCAGTCCTACCTGAGACAACTCGAGCTGATACATCGTCACGTATCTCGCACTGTACATATAATCTCTTTGTGGTCACTTCATGTTGTCTTGCACCATAACACATTCTGGACGTCATAATGTTATAATAATTCTGTTCCAATGCTTCTATTACGTTATTTCACGTCACAATATTAATATGACGTCATGTCCTGTGTGATTTGTTGTTGATTTCTGTTTCTATGGTCACATCATGTTGTCTTGCACCACACCATTTTTTGATTGGTTTAAATCATTTTAATAATTGTATAAGTATTTTTTAATTTTATGATTGTATTTACTTAAGAAACGCCCCATCATGTGGACCGAAAGCTCGTATAAGTAAATAATCACATGGAGTAGCTCTCATGATTGGTAGATGATTTCAAAGAATGAAAGTTATATCTTTCAACCATTCACTCCATCAATATTTATGGTATTCAACTTCACTGTGTAATATTCTTCATATATTGTTGCTTATTTAATACTAGGGACCACCAGCAAAGCCCGAAAAGACTAAGTATGAGGAAAGCCATAGAGGCAACATGATTTTGACATGTCCAAATTGAAACTCAGCATAAATCTGTCGACCTCAGGTACATGCAGGAGTCACACGATGTGGCTCAGACAATCAAGGGTGTGTCTTTTAACGAGGTTTCCATGCACACATTTTTTCCATCGTATGTAAGCAAAGTTGAGTGAGAAATGGACGCTTAATTGTCATTTAATTGAAATATCTTTGAGTACGAAAATTAACCATTTTAAATCAAACAGGAAAGCTGCGTTTTCAGTTTCCCGAATTTACTACATTATTCATTGAGGCTTTCGAAATTGGCCATTATCTTAAATTGGATCCCAAAAAGGAAAGATTATAGTTTTCATAGCGTATATAGATTTTGATCGATTTTAAGTCACTTGAAATCTTTGAAAGTGTTTCAAAGTTTAACATACCAAACAGAATAGAAAAAGGTCAAATGGACAAACAAAAAAGGGCGAAAAGACAAAAACTGGAAATTAAATATTCATTCAGTACTTTGTATCGTTATATATGGATACAAGTAAGATTGATAACGCTGCAAGTTTCCGCTGCTCTGCTCATATCTACTTGAATATATTAAACCAGGTGTCCCGTTGAAGGCTGTACATTCATTCGTCTATGCGTAAATCCCAATAAACAAACCAACAAACATTCGACTATGAACGTCACAGATGATATCCGTGTATGTCAAAAATGCCTTGAAAAGTTCACAGGCTTGTTCAGCGTTGGCATTGCATTTAATCAAATGTATTTCGTAAAACAATGAATAACATTCATTTCTTTGCTAGAACAAATATTATTTAGCTTTTGGAATGAACAAATTGACAAAGTGACCACTCATGTGGTTAATTTCTTCACAATTTTCTCTGATAGCAGTACTTCATAGCCATTTTTCGTTGTTCTTTAAAAATCGTCTTTTTCGTTTTTGTTTTAGCAAAGCGATCACTTTTTTTTAAAGCGAAATATTCAGACTTTAGTGGGTTACAAAATGGTTTTATTAATAAATTAAACTACCTTTAAGCAGAAGTTTTAACTATTTAAATGGTCCCTGTCAGTAACGCTTGCAAATCAAGAAAATGAAGTATTTTATATATTTGTTATTGATTGAGCAAAACAAAATACCATAATGCATATCTTTTTTGTAAAATGTATTTTTTGCAATTGAGGAGTTGTGTTTATTAAATGACAATTTTATGTATTTGTCAGTTAATAAAGCACATCTTTTTATACCCCTTCAGTGGCTGTGGGAATTTACATGAAGTTTTTATACACCTATACACACTTGTTTCAAAACTTCTACGTCCTCCATTGTGTATAGAAGGTTGTTGGGTTAGTTAATGTCAATGTCACTATGGGCTAGGAGTAACCGGCTCGGACTGCCTTTATTGATTATTTAATGACACATCGATATTAATGAATAAAGCCCCTGGGGAGGGGAGTGTGGTGGTGGGGGGGGGGGGGTCTAGCTATCCAGGTAATCCCATTTATAAGTTGTCCCCTGTCAATACCTAGAAAATGACAAAAAATAAATTATCTGCTCATAGTTTATTATTGGTAATCAGAATTTGTTAACACTAGCATAATAAAACAAATGTTGCCCATTTAGAGCTCAAAGGGTCCACACAGGCCTGTTATAAGGTATATGGGGAATCTTTTTAGGGAAACTAAGCCTGTCCACGGTATGCGTGTATTTACAAGAGTTACAGCTTTATGTCAAAATTCGGTCCTGTTCATCAATATACTGCGGAATTTAATTTAAAGTCGATCTGAAACACAGATAGAAGACTGTTTATTTAAGGTAATAATAATAGTTTACAGTGAATAGTATTTGTAAATACGATTCTCCATGAAACCGGATTTTATTAACATAAGGGTTCCTCTTCACTTTCGTATGTAGACTGTATCAGATTTGAACATCAACAGCAAAACTAATGCTTTAATGGCATAAAACCGCACCTTTACGAACGGGGCGAGCCACCATTTCGGTCAATGCAGGGGAAATATCATTTTCAGCCCCTTAACCAAATGGCCTCATGTTTAGTCCTAAACTACCTGAAGTGAATGCCGATAGAGCTGTACAAGAAGCCTTTTGGTGAGTGGTGTTGCATGTCTCAAACACATTGCCTTAGTACTGTGATAATTAATATTATCTTTAGGCGTAGGGCCTACATGGCCTTCATAATTTTTGTTTCTTAACAATGTCTTATGCCATCGATTGAATAGACGTTAAACTCAAACAAACAAACCAATGTCATCGAATGGATCTCCCATCGGAAACCCACAGTAATGTTAACATCTACACCGAAAATAAACTTGGTAACTGGACGCATTGGTTTTATCCAAACCCATTTATCCAGCTAGTCTATCCAGTTAACTATGACATAACCATAGCATGTGCTAATTCCCAAAGAATTAATCGTGCAAAGTTTATGTTTGTAATATGGCTAAGAACGAAACTACAAAACATGTCGAAACGTTACACAGGTAATAATCAAGGTTTTGTAAATTCCTGTTAAACAAATTAATAACACTCAACAAATTAAAAATGTAACGTGGGAAGCATAGCGAGAAGTAACTTTCCTGTTGAAATTCACTTACTCACTTACTCAGCAGGTGAGTGCCAAACACCTCGTGTAGTGAGACAGTTATGAGCTGAAATGGTCTTTAAAACTTTAGAGGTGTAAACCCACATAAGCTGTCACATCAGCATCGCCACATGTGTTATACTTAAATTCCAGACTGATATTTCTAGAGTTTGTGAACAAACCGATGTAAGCAATAGCCTATACCTTCGGTGTACCTGCTATTGTGCAATCCCCTTTAATCTAGCTATACGTACTGTATATTCGCCGAACATTAGTCAGTGGGTGGGGCATTTGACCATTCAAGCGACCAATGTTGGAATAGAGAATACCATGCCTTTTGTCCACATCCGAGTGACTGGTCAATGTGAACATTCAGGTAACCGTAGATCTACTGCACGCATTAGGTCGCAACATACCAGCAACGAATAGCGTGTAACAAGCAAGCTGGTTTATCAGTTATGTCCGTGGAAAGAAAGCTGATGTACGGCTTGAGAAGGTCCATTATATGGCACAGCAAACACATCATCCAGATCGTAAGTACTTCACCCATGATCACCAAATATTCAGATAATTCAGTTTGCCACAACGTTGTACTATCACGTGTATTGTCCAGTGATAAAAAAGACCCTTTGTGGCTTTAAAACCCGAAATTTGATATATGTAAGCCAAATATACAAACAACGTGAGTCTCTGTATACTTGCTACTGTATTATATAGACTGTTGATGAAATCAAAATAATTAATGTACATAGAGTGAGCGATAAATCTTCTAAAACAACAAAAAAACAAACAACATCCACACTGCGACCTCGAGCTTTATTGACCGTCGTATAGGCCTACCATAATGTCAGGAAAGAATTTTTTGCGCTGAATAATAAAATACAATACCAGTATTTACTATCTGGTGAATAGTTAATCGTGGAATTACGAATCGCAAATTTGATGTGGATGTATTTGAAACGTAGATAACAACAGATAAAGATAATAAACATAATTGCAGTATTGTTTGTTGTTTTACGATGGTTATACTAGTTAGAAAGCGCAGTAATTTATCGCATTGGCAAGTATAATTTGCAAGCAAATATCTACAAACCAACATAGCTCAGAAAATACTGTAGACAGTAGCTGTCCTATTGTTTCCGGTTGCCCCCAAGTAGAGGTTAGTCGTGTAATGTGAAGTTGTATAATCTGTGACTGTTATGCATCGGTCACTCAGGAGGCGGCATCAGTTTATTGTACCGTGGTCACATAGTTTAATCCTGCCGTGGCTATATAAGTTACTCATACCCTGGCCACATCTGTTGATCATAGGGTTGCTATATCCGTTTGTTGTACCAGTTCATATGGTTTAATTGTAGCTACATTCGTTAAACTTGCCCAGACTTTGTCCGTTAATCCTGCTAAGGCTATATGTGTTACATTCCTATCATCAATGCGGTCAAACAGATTTTAGCTGCCCCGATCTATTCTCCAGTCACCAAAACGGTTCTTTAAACTTTTGCCGCCTTCGTCTACGGTCCTGAAACCAAGGCTGTCCACTAGGCGTAAGCCTCCATGCTCTGTGCTCCTCTAAACAATGCGATTCATGAGATTTTAGCCGCTATCGTCTACCCTTCCTAATGCGGTTCCTGATATCTAAGCAGTCTTTGTGTACATGTAATCATGCAGCACGGCTCATGATATTCAAGCCACGATCGTCTGTAATCCTGTAACCAGTGCGGTTTATGAGGTGTATGCCACGCTAGTCTACAATCCTGTAACGAGTGCGGTTCATGAAATGTAAGCCGACCTCGTATATAATCCTGTAATCAGTGCGGTTCATGAGGTGTAAGGGACGAGCTAACGTGGTTCTCCAGATTTAAGCCGCCTTAGACACATCTGCTTTAGCCTAGAGTTTTATTCCGAGCTACTCTGCATTGCAACACTTGCCATATAAATATATTTAAGAATACGCCCCCTGGCGAATAAAGTGACAAAGTTTCGAGTCAAAGTGCTGATGACATATGTTGAATGTTATACTCAAGTTTTATACGGAGATTTGGTGTACGTAGCGGTGGGCACCTATACCTGGTTCCCACGCAACCAATAAATCGCTTGACAGTAGCGTTTAATGATTTCTTGGATTACAATATACAGGGATATGCAACAGCAAGCTTTAACTTTGATCTGTCGATGAAATCACAAACTCTCTCGCAGAGCGCGGAAACTGGTGAGATGTTAAACCGGTTTGCAAGCGAAGAAGACAGTGTGTTGAGCGAAAATTATGTGATTTCACTCTTTAATATTGCCATTTTACAGCTGCTTTCAGAAATAAAAAGACTTAAGTACATATAAGCGACCAATTTTAATTCTGTAAACAATATTATTATAACTCGTAGAAAGTGCATTTGGGTCTGAAAACGATCTAATGTTGGACTAAAAAACCTTGTTCCCGCGGATAAAAAAGTGGCGGCCGAGAAGAGAAGAGAAGAGAAGGCGATCGGGACTCTTGGTGTCTCCAACCGCTACGGCAGTTTTTCATTCACCCACTCGTCAACCATGTAAATCCGTCAGAGAGATGTTAATGCTCGTCAAGTTTAGTTCACAATTCAGATAAATTAATACTTTGATTATTTTTCTAGACTGCAATAACGAAAATCAAGCAAATAGTATATTTTACTATTTTTGGTTTATTTTTTACCAAGTCATTGGAGGCTTGAATAAATTCAATTATACTTGTTTTTCTGCCTAACTGACATTGAATCTTAATACAGGAGAAGTTTATGGTCGTTCTTATATATTCACATTTCGTAAATGTCAAATATTTATATGTTTTAATATGTTAAAACAACCCAAAAAAAATCGTGAAGGACGGAGACTCTCATAAGCTATCTATCACCATAGTAATGCACATGCGAATAGACAACTGACCACTTTTCCAGACTCTTTACGGAAACGGACGAATGAGAACAATACCGAGTACCTGATTTTATGTGGATTGGGCCTTGATAAGGCCGAACTTCATATCCCTATATATTGTAATCCCAGGTTATATGCATTCAATCCGCCAAGGGTTGCAATGCAGACTAGCTCGGAATAAAACTCTTGGTTAGCGAAGATGACTTAGACAACACTCCAAAACATCGGTACGCGATATAGTAGTCGCAGTGTAATCCTCACGCATACATGTAACTTGCGGGACTTGTGTAATGCATAGGGTTTTGTCTGGTTTTCATCACCCCCTTATCAGTGACGTTAAACGTAAAGTCGAACGCCGAATCTTTTGCTTCAGGGGTAAGCAATTGTGTAGGTGTAGCGGTTGGTGAAGTGATCAAAAATTTGTCTCGGCTATGTGGCGCTGCCGATTTCGGTACCAGGTGTCGCTGAATGCAATGCGGTTTCCTTGTTCAATCGCCCTGCTCTCATGTATATTAAAATATATGTGTAGGGTCGTTCTAAATTGTCACTTACTTTGATCATTTTAATGAAAACAGTTTTAAAGAAATTAGAATGTATAGAATTTCTATACAGGAGAAAAATTAGTTAAATGCGCATTTACCGGAACTGTAAATACATATAACATATAACACGTACACAAATATAGGCCTATGTGATATAAGAAAACTCAAACCGTCGAACAGTAAAAAAAAATGATTTCAAAGTTTTTACGGTAGAATCGTTATAGGTATATTCTTCATGTTAACAAAATATCGTGGATTCCGCGACAGATGACCATGTTTAGAAAGTTAATCACGCAAATTTTGTTTCCATTTTTGATTTCGTCTTATATAAACGTCATGCATTTTATACCGGCAAAGACCAGATTTGTTTTTACATATGTGAATTGAACTCAATTTTACTTATAAAATTTTACTATATCATTTAACATTGTGGTGTTTTGGCATTCAGTTAAATACAGCACCTCGGCCCACTTGCAGGGGATTAACCGGCGCCTTGGAAATACCCACTATGCTTGTATATATAGTGCCCCTGGTGGAAAACTGGAAGTTGGCGCTGGATTGTGGCAAGGCAGTCGGTGCTTTGTTCATGGATTTGTCCAAAACTTTTGACTGCTTTCCGCATGATTTAATTATTGCTAAATTAAGAACCTATGGCATGTCGGAAAACAGTGTCACACTCATCAGTTAATATCTACGCGGTCGAGCACAACAAGCAAAACTAGGCAACAACCGTAGCGCCCATAGCTTTGTTTAAAAAGGCGTTCCCCAAGGATCTGTCCTGGAGCCAATACTTTTCAACATTTTTATTATTGACCTTATGTTAATCACCAGTTGTGACACTAGGCCTACATGTACCAAATATGCCCACGACAACACGCCGAGCTTACGAACTTTTCGAGTAAATTTGCGTTAAACACCATAATTCCAATTTGAATAGCCCGATTGTCTTTAAATTTTTGGCAAATGTCACACAACATGGGGTGAGAGGGATATTATCAGTTCAGATAATTACACGCATATTAATTACTTTAACGGGCTTTTCAAGTAAATTTGCGTTCAAATTTGTGTTAAGCACCGTGTGTTAAAATTGAATAGCCTGATTGTTCTAAAATTTTGGACAAATGTCCTACAACATGAGAGGAGAGGGATATGAAGGCAACAGGAATGCATTCCCTTTCATTGGCGGAACAGGCGAGCGCTTTGGCAACCTTGCTGCCAAGTATTTTTTTTATTATTGACCTTATAATAATCACCAGTTGTGACATTAGGCCTACATGTACAAATTCTGCCAACGACAACACGCCGAGCGTCGGCGGTAGAAATAAAACATATGTTGGCAAACTTTTTGAGAATGACGGTGAAAAGTGTTTGAAATGGTTAACCGAAAATCATCTATCAGCAAATGTCTCCAAATTCCAATTTGTGTTGGCGCCAAGATCAAACCCCAATAGTGATATTAGTTTAGTTTAGCTAGATAACAGTATAAAAATGAAACTAATGAAAAGTTGCTTGGTCACACAACTTGGATAATCGTTTAATTTTTCACCTCAAATAAAAGAGGTATGTCGTAAGGCTTCACGGCAGTTAAAGGCTTTAAAACTGTCATCAACGTTGTTAAATCTAAAAGTGAAACCTTTTAATGATGAAATGTTAAGTACCTTCCCACTTCAATTATTGTTCTTTGCTATGGTATTACAATAATAAATTGATTCTAGAAAGCTGGAAAAGTTACAGGAAAGGGGTTATGTGACGTTTATTTAGACAATACTTCTTCATATGAACCCTTACTGTGTAAATCATATTTAACCACTCTTCAACTCCGCCGACAAAGGCAGTTGGTTATCGAAGTCTACCAATATATTCACAAACTAAACCTTCCATATCTACAAATAGTTATACTATAATGGAGTCAAACATTTTGAAAATCTTTAAACATATGTGTTCCAAACCACAACTGATAACAGCCATCGGAATTTGAATTTTAATTTATCGAACTTTCTTTCAAAAAGAATTTAGGATTTTTTTTGTTAGAGCACATCAGAAAGCTAGTTTGTATATAATATTTGATCTTTGACAAGACCCATGTTTTTTTATCACCAGTATAAATTAGTTTAAACCTTGCAAATACTTAAGTATATCTTAACACATTTTTAGCTCTGGCTTCCAATGTCTTATTTAATAAAATATTTTACTCCACAATATATATAAACAAGAGGTGAGTGTGATTCATTTAATTCCCTCGGAAGTACTCTATCAATGTTGGAATTAAGGAGAAACAAGCTAAAACAGTCAATATATCCACTGCAACTTCTTTTAAATCATGGAAATAGTTCAATCTTACGGTTATCCAAGCAGAACTTTGATTGGAATGACCCCATTTTAAACTTGAAAACCCTGCGTTAAACGGTATGTTTTTACCGTGTTCACGTCGTCTGTAATACTATTATTATCATTGTGTTGCCATGGAAACCAGGAATTTGATTGGAATGGCCCCATTCTAAATACGAATGTAGTTTAGTGTAAGATCAATGTGTTTTCAAAATTTGAGAACCCTGTGTTTAGCGGTATGGTTTTTACCGTGTTCACGTCGTCTGTAATACTTTCATTATTATTAAGTATCATTATGTTGCCATAAAATAGCAGAAATTTGATTGGAGTGGTCCCATTTTAAATAGGAATGTAATGTAAGAACAATGTGTTTCCCAAATGTGTTAAACGGTGTTGTTTTAATCTTGTTCTCGGACGGACAGACAGACTGAAAATTTGATTGGGTTAAACCACTTTTAAAAGGGAATGTAGTTTATTGTCAAGAAAATGTGTTTCCAAAATTTGAAAACCTTGCGTTAAGCGGTATGGTCTTTAACATATTCACGTCATCTGTAATACTATTATTATTATTATGTATCATTATGTTGCAATGGAAATTCTATATTGTATTTTATCCACAATATATAAAAAAGATATATAAATTAATTTAAAACTTGTAAATAATATAATATGTTTTCAGATATGTCTAATTTCATAAAATTTATTTAATATTCAAAAATATATATATTTTTACCACTTAGCCTACCTTGGTCTATGATAATATTGTCTCTGTTTCATGTATAAATGTTAATGTTTTTGTTGGCACTGTCGGTGCCAACTAATTAACGACTATGCTTATTCGAATGCATGTGCAATACAGATGTTTGTCTTTGAAAATATGCAATAAAAATAATAAGTTAAATTTAGGTCGAAAAACAGTTGTCCTTCCCTTTAACTAAAGTTATTATTAATGTTTTTGGTGTTTCTAAACATAGATATTTACCTCTGCCTTTATAAGTCATGGCTCGCTGTTAAGCTTTTAGCGTGTCGGCATACTGCCCCTCATCAGGTTACCGTTCACGGAGTTGTAATGTATTTAAAGCAGTCAAACGATGTGGCTCTGGTAATCGCGGGGGTGGTTTTTCCATTTTTGCACCGTATTTAAGTAAAACAAAGTGATAAGTAGGCAACCCTTCGTCATATAATTGAAATGACATTGAGTACGACGTTAAACGCCAATCAATCAAACAAAACTTACAACACTTTTATATAAACATTTCATGTCGGTAGCGGATAGACAATGAAACTTTGGTTATAAAAAAAATGAGTTTATATCCTTAGTGTATTGCCTTATAAATCAGCGTCTAGGTGCCAAGAACATGTCCTCGATCGAATGGGTTACCTACAACACAACTCAAGATTAAGGTTTATTAAGAACATTTACTAAAACATAAGATGATTCATCGATTTTAATTAATCTACATCCCTGTGCCAGTGTGATTACCTTTTAGAAATATATATGTATACATTGCTCCTTCTTAAATAAGAAAGGTCATCATTATGTACCTGCGTGTGTGTTACAACAGAATTACATGAGTTATACCAGAAGGCCTATAACTAGATGTGTGAAACAGCATATTCAGTAGTATAAACGGCATTGTATCTAAAACGTTCACATTCAACTTCACGCAGCGCCCCATGTGGCAAACTGGCGAACCACCAGGGGAGATAATTCAATATTGAACTGAACGTTTGTTGCAAGCCAGTCAATTTGACCTAGTTTGACCTTGCAATAAGAGCGAATTTCGCACGGAATCATGGGAGCAATGACATATATATAGGTCATATATAGAAAATGTATGCAATAGAAGCCGTTTTAATCCACTTACTAATTTTCAGCTCTACTAAGTGTTTTTTATTCTCAACAGAATTCACGATAAATACAACTACGCGATCTGATGTGTTGCAATCACATTGTCTGCTTGTCAAACTGATCCACAGACAAAAGCATAAAGCTCAGGTCATTTTATTGGGGGGCGAGCGCGATCGCTGTAACACGACATTTGGTTGGATCATCATATACATTACCATAATCCTATTAGATACAAACTTCTTCCGCTCAGATTCACTGCTCGTGTTTAAACATTGCGACAGTTCAATGTATGGAGTATGGGAATAAGGTAATAAGTTGTTATCGCTAACATGGCGGGTATCCTGAAGTTTCGTTTTACACCCACTAAAAGAAAGAGGAAATTGGAGATAATGTAGTTGAAAAAAAAAGCTGGATAAATTGGTGCAGGGTTGTCGTCAACCGCCGGGTGATATGCTTCGTGCCGTCGATTGTTTCAAAGAATTTCTAAAAATATATTTGTTTCTTCCCACAAAACAAAAAAATGATTGGAAAGAAGAGAAAGGGGGAGTCCTCTACATAACAGAATAGCTTTGTCCTCTACCTGCTAGGACTGTAGCCATGTTACATGTTTCGATTTATAGCGATAGTAAATTCGCAGATCGATCGATATCCATAAGGTATTGGTCAGTGTCCAATTTTCGTTACTTTGTGAAAAGCAAATTATAGACACAGTCTGATCGTAATCGGACATTCTAAAAATTTTCCTGTGCACACATTCGTTTCAGTGTGATTAATTGTAAAGTTTGAGTGCCCAAATCGCAATTTATGATGATTTTTTGGTATTTATTCTCTGTTGGAAAACGGTCACCACAGGACTCAATCGGATAATGTAAGTACGGAAGCCTATTGGTGCCAGGTAACGGGTAAAAAAAACGATAAAGAAACTCGAGATCACGACTTTTTATGTCGAGATCACGACATTTTATGTCGAGATCACAACTTGTGAAGTCGAGATCACGACTTTTTATGTCGAGATCACGACTTTTAAAATCGTGATCTCGACATAAAAAGTCGTGATCTCGATTTTGTAGCTAGTTTTCAAAATATATCAGATTTAGCAGTCGAAGTAAGGAAGCACACAGAATGGATGGCGCGACACTTCGCGCTTTTAATTTTAATTTAGGATTATATTACACAGGCATTCTTCTCTTCTCAGCCCATATACATGGTATTGTTTTTTCAATTAGAACGCTGAAGAGAATATTAAACAAATCAATATATATAGGCCGTTTCCCCAAATCCGAAGAGCCTCAACGTCTTTTTTTCCAATGACGTCATGTGGGGGCTCGGCTGCCATTGTTCTAGGAGATTAAGAAGAGAATCAAAAGTTCGTGAACAAACTTGGATGCGAATTGTACATTAAATCTTGATCTGTTGAAGCTATAAGGGTCTAATTTCCATTGTGAATAAAGAATCAATTGTTAAACATGCATTATGATTCAGTTTAAACAAGCTTTCTTAGCTGTCAAAGGTGTCTGTTTCTGAAAACAGTTTAAAATCTTACGACTGTGAAGTTATATAAACTGAGTGTTAATGTGTTTGAAAATGGGATCCCTATAATGGCCAGCTACCCTGCCAGTCTGGGACAGTTGTTTTCCGCTTCTGCAGTGACGGTTTTCCTAGCTATTACCAACTTGTTTAAATTTGTAATACCTTGTATCACTTAGCATAATAAAGTGAACTCATGTTTAAATTTATAACTATAGTAATTTACTTAAAACTAGTTTTTAAACTACTTATCGTCCGATCATCGGTTTCTGAATAGCACTGATCTTCACCAACCACTGTTTTTTAATTCCAAATCCTTGGGAAACTTATGAAATGTTACTTTACCATGGTTTTCCACTAATCTGTAACCGACTT
>JAQQZZ010040136.1:0-10425 GCA_030265115.1 Mopalia vespertina | reverse complement strand
ACTCGATCCCGTGAACGGTACATCGAAGTAGGCTCCGAAAGCGCACTCGCTAACCACTAAGCCACGGCCGCGGGCTTGAAAAATATTAGAGAATTAAAGAAAAAACAGCACAACACCATTATGTGAAGTGTTCTGTTATAACAAATTCTGTTGGGAGCGGACTCTAAGAAAATACTAGAGGTTATTTCAAGTAGGACGACCTGCCACAATAATGGAAAATCACCCTGCACAGAACTGGCAACAAACAAAGACATCACAGGACACAATACTAAGACATCTTTAACAGATTGGCTTCTTGTTGCCCCTTAGCTCTGAGAGCCCCAGAGCAAAAGGAAGCTACCTCCAACTTCCTGATGGAAAGAAACAAGACAATCTCAAAAAATGAAACGTGTGGTGGAATTTACGTCAAGACACCAGAAACAAATCTAGAGGAGCAGCTGGACCTCCAGCTAATCATCCTCAGCAATTCATTTGCGATTTATATTTTGAGGTATCGGATAAAAGTGTGGTCATATGTGTTGTAACAGAAGTCCATCAACAAGATTTTGAAATTGCAGTTCAACAGTGAAGCAAAAGAGGCACTGTAATAGAAAGATATTGCAGTCAAGGTACAATGTTACATGTATACACACTACTGAATAGGTTGATTTTACTTAATGGACTTCTGGCCTACCTTTGTTCTTGGGACTTCCTGCAAGTTTGAATGACAGTGAGTTGTCTCTTAAACATGTCCTGCACGGGGAAAAAATACACCTTTTACACCACATAAATGATATTATTTTACAGATGTTTAATACAATTCCATGATTCAAAGTAGACTTCTGCAGAAATAAAACCTTGGCCTATACTTAATTCCATGTTTCAACAGCACTTTCGAAATGTTAGTTTTTTTTTCTTACAATTTCATATCAGTCATTTAATTCATTAAATGGCCTCAAAAGTAGACTGGCTAAGGAATACATTAGTTGCACTGGATATTGAATCTTTAATTACTTTGGGCATATTTGTACTTATCTCATAAATTTTTGACGCCCCAAGTTTCATATTATGCATTCAGAGAAATGTCATTATACATATATTTTTAATAAATGAAGAGAGAAAAAATGCGCTCGCCTCTTCCGGGATTCGAACCCAGGGTTACAGGCCCACCACTATACATGTTCATAAAACTTTATCACACTGGCATAGGGATGTCTGTAATTAGAACTGATGAATCATCTCATGTGTCTTAATAGATCTTATATACATTTGCAATTCATGCACATTACTAAAAACCAATGGTACAAAAAAGCTTATATATTTAAAATACCACTGTTTGATCCTCAGCATCTTTTAGCCTCGTAACATCTTTCCCTAGTTCTATTAACTCTAACAACATGCTCTCCTTCAGTTTGGCCATCAAGTGAGATCTAAAGAAACCAAGCAATGCAAAATTAACTAATGTATATGTAAAAATTGTTTATGTTTCTTTAATTGAGGTTTATAGCAGTGATAAAGGTTACTTCACTCATATGACATCGTGCAAGCCCAATGGGTGACAGAAACCACCAGGCCAACATGAAGCAAACTCCATCAGCCCATTGTAAAAAAGTTTAAATACTGAATCGGAATGGTAGACAATATGACAAAAAGAAAAAAAGAACTTGATGATGGGGATAGTATCCTTGAAAAGCTACAGATTAAAACACACAAGGTTTCGTCATATCCACTATCCCCAAAAATTAATTTTCTAGCTTTTAATTCGCTGAATAAAATTGTTATAAAACTAGTTTTTATTTAATCTGCACTCAAGTAATAATCTTACGAAAATAATGCTCTTACAAGTTCAAAACTCCTGATAATGCTAACTATAATTTTCAAGGTGTTATGACAGACAACAAAACATCCATCATACAATTAAGAAAAAACTTTAACTGTGCCTCCAATCAAAATAATGTGTTGTGTGAAACATACAACTTTATCCATTAAGACAAGTGTAATACATTTGAATAGTGTTGTAAAGAGACAACCAAAAATTGGTTATCTAAAATTTATAACTTTATAAATTATACCGGTTTTCAGACTGTTGCATCCAAACAGCACTCAAATGCTTTTGTGTAGCTTTCGTTGCTCCCTTTGTTAACTGATCAAGTCGTCTTCGTTTCTCCTTAAAAAGATCAAAAAGAAAAATCAGATGACAATAATCTAATAATTGTCGCACAAGAATAGTCATAAAACTACCGACATATCAAAACTAATGGAATTAATTTTAAAAAAAACAAAAAAAAATTCACCTTTATTTGGTTCTTCATGTCCAGTCCAAAAGTTTGAATGAAGGTTGCAACTCCTTTCTGTACAGAAAGATCTCCAATCTCTAATTGGGACAAATGATCTTCTGAACACAAACTTTGTCTACTGGCCGTTTCTTCCAAAGAGCTACTGGTACTCCTCTTATAGCTACCAGCTGCAAATGGGAAGTGAAATTAAAACTTGATAACAGTAAGTTCTTTACTTCAAAATAAAATAAAAAAATGAAAAACAATACTTTAGTATGATTGGCATTTTGTGGTTTTCCCAAGCCAGGGAGATATGTCCTTTATATACATGTAACCACTATTAAATGTGTTAGATTACAGTAAAAAAGTAACGTTATTATACATTTCTTGATTTCTTGAGGCAAAGAATAATGCTTGATTGGTGTGTAATTTTGTTCTTAATATTTTTCACTTCATTGGCATTAAAAAGAGTGGAAGAAACCACATGAAATGTCACTGAAGACAAGAACTGGCAAGATACAAGGCAGGCTCAGGACTAAAGTCACATAAGGCACAGTGACGCAAGATGAAGTATGCAATTTTACAGAGCTAGAGGACATCACTGATTGAGTTGCCCTTTAAGCTCAAGAAGCATCCTCAGAGCTGCCTACCCAAGAAGAAATTTATTTGTAAAAATTTGTTGTTTAGGTATGGTTTCTTACGATGTTGTGTGTGTTTGTGTTACAGCATAGCCCAGAATATTAATTTCTGTGCATATCTCGATGGCTTATTCATGTATTCCACATAAATTATGTGTACAAAATACTATATAATACATCGAGAAGGCAGGTCTGCATCATCCAACAGCCTACCCAAAAATCAAGCAATGATACAAACATTTTTTCTCTGTCCTGAATAATTTTCTGGGTTGTAGAGAGCCTGTGGAATTTGGTGAGAGATTCTCTTCCTCTTCTGGAGGGTCATCTGAATCACTGTGTTCTTCCTCACAGTCGATCTCCTCCAGGTACAAAAGGTGTCAAGGATTTTTAACATTTAATTTTTTTTTTACAATGTTTTAATATTTTATAGTTGTTAAAATTATTATTGATTTTGTGTACAGTATATGTATGTTATAAGGTTATTTTAAATTTATTTTGGTATTTTGTCATTCTATAAATGCCAAGCAGCAAAAGCCATTCACCATGCGAATCATTACGGTTTGCAGCAGAAGGGGGTTTATGAATATACATTGATCAATTACTATGATGGTATTTCATTTGTCGTATATTCTATTTGTCCTGTATTATACTTTACTTGGAATAGAAAAATTATTAAAGCTTTCAGTTCACAACACAACTAGGCATAATATAAGCTTAAAGAATGGGACACTTGGAAATATGCTCTAAGCACCAATGTGGAAGAATTTGTTGTTTTTTAAACTAAAAGTCTCCCTTGGCCAAGGTTAAACCATCATTATTGGTCTGGATTATCGATACATGAAGTAGAAAACAGTCACTGAACAAAACAGTCATTGCACCAGGCTTTTATTAATTTCATGGTAGAAGTCTTCATTACACATCAACAAATGATTATATTTTAATGCCATGCTCAAGGGCATTTCTCAGATTGTGGTGCAGATTGTAGTGCTACTTGAAAACAGATTGACTATGGTTCCATTCATATAAACGGATACAAAACAAATCTTTGTCAACAGTATGAAAATACCGCTCGCCTGGTGAAAGTGTTGCTATAACCAGCTGACAGTGTGATGTTAAATGTATCAATTTGAAGAGCAATTACAAGCAAGAATATTCATAACAAAAAGTTATCAATATTCTTAACAACGTTTAACACTATATACTTAAGGTTATGTCACTCATATGATGGTGTGTCAGCATAATGGGTGAAGGAAACTCCCTTCAACACCACTGACAACAAACAAGGACAATACAGGACAATCATAGGTCGGCTGAGGTCGCAATGCAAAGACCTGAAACAGATCAGAGTCATGTTGCCCCCTTGCTCTGAAAGAGCCAAGAAACTCCCACCCAACCCTCTGCCTAAACAAAGTTAATATTAAATACAGTGAACAACAACCAGGTGTTGAAAGTGAACTAACACACCATGCTTCAATTCATTTACATATTCTTTAAACTTGACACTCTTTTGTCAAATGGTTTCCAAGGCAGTTAAAGTTTATATCATGTCCAACATTTTTAATTCTACTTTATGAGGTTATTCATGTATAATGTTAATGCAGTATACCACAAAAACACCCAGTGCAAATCTCTCAAATTTCATAATCTTCTAACAATGCATCTTAAGTGTAAATTTGCTGATGGGTCAGGAATACAGGAATGTTTGAATTTTCTAATAATAGAAATATATTATTTCATCAATTGATATATCAAATAAGAAAAAAGCTGTTAAATCAAAAAGGCTTTAATTGTTCCTGAAGACTGATATTTATATTACACTGGAATAAAGCAATAATAATGTACATGCTAAAGACAAAACGAACACCTCATAGATTTGTTACCAACAAATCTATCAACATAAATTTGAAACAAATGGAGCTGAAATAGACAAGCTGTCATTGACATAGATGCAAGAAACATTGGGAGACAAATAACAATCACTTTGATTTAGTGTAACGCCATCCTGTGAGCGTTGCTTAATCAGTAGTTGCATCTACAAGATAATTGATATTGAAAAGACTCCGATGTAGGGATAAAAGGCAGTATCAAAGGATATATCAGGGTACTTCCTCTTCACAGCAGACTTTGTTATTCTCTTTGCAGAAGATGGACCTAACGAGAGACAAAAATAATATATTGGTAGGATATTTAATGTTCTAACATAAAAAGTGAGTTTGCAGAAGAAAAATTCAATTTTTATTTCATCAATCACAAATAAAGGCAAAGATCATTTCTGTTTTGACAGCAATAAACATCCTGTTTATTGTAATAATATCCGTCAATAAAAACTATATTGTAAAGTTAATTATGCATAATAAATGTTAATAGCAAATTATGCAGCACTTGTCTGTTGATGGGAACAAAGAGACATCCCAATGGCTATGTTATTAAGATTGATTGGTGTTTTACGCCATGCTTAAGGGTATTTCACTTATATGACAGCGGTAGATTATGTCAGATTTGCATATATAACAGTACAGTAGGGTTTCTTTGACGCCTTACTCAAGGGTATTTCACTTATATGAAGACGAATTGTCCACTTCACACTGCTTCTTGCCTAATTACGGTGGAAAACCAAGAGGAAACCTCGTAAAAACCACACCCACAATTGCCAGAGCCACATCCTGTGACTCACTCATATACCTGAGGGTCAGTACAGTACGGAGCTCAACCGATACATGTTTTTAGCTCGTTATAAATAGAATGAAACCTAACCATACCTGAGAGATATCCTGTAGCTTTAATTTTAGCAGCTTGAAAACTACTCACAGAAACTTCAGCCTGAAGAAAAAAATCATTTTCTTTATTGTGAACCTTTCCTGCTAAGGCTTTACTTCACATGCTGGAGATAAAATCCTAGAAAACCAGGCTTTTATTTGCCAAGTAGGACAGACCCATGTTATTTTCACTTTTTCACTTTAAAATAAACTCAAGTAAAATCTTTTCTATTTAAAGCTTGGAATTTAGAACACAATTCTATCAAAAGGCATGATATATCAAACCAGCATTTCTACCAAAATAAAACTGTTCTAATTTAAAAAAGTCTCAGTGATAAATGATTTAATCACCATTTAAACGCTGTTAGAATAGCAAGTCGACATAAGTAGCCTATAGGCCAATGGGCCTTGACACCACTTAGTAGCCTATGTAGCTAATGTTTCTCGTATTTATCAGACATTAAATGAAGATTTTGTCTTTGAAAACATTCAGTTTATTTACAACATTAACATTTAAGTGTTTTTCAGTAGAAAACCAGGCATCATACAAAAAATGCATAAGCTGGTTTGTTAACAACTTGAAAGAGTTTGATATGACACAGACTTTTTGTTTTGTTTCCTTCCTGTTTATACACTTTGAAGTTCACAAATGATCATGCAATAAGACAATAACAAGACAGAAAGCAGTGTTTCCATGGTATCCTTTCACTTTTTTAATGGCAAGATAAAGTTGTTTGATTTTAGTTTTACACCATAAAACTTAAATCAAAACTTAATCTTTACTGTCTAACTTAAGGTTATTTCATCCATATAAAGGCTCCCTGCTCAATTGGTGAAGGATCCCACCCTTGTTGCTCTGGCAACACACAAGGACAAGAGGACACGGTTACATGTACAAGACGCAATAAAAAGTCCCCACAGACAGATTGGCTTTGAGTTCTGGGAGCACCAGGAAGCTCCCTCTAACCTCACCCAGTTTACGGAGAACCTCTGAAGACAAATCTAAAGACAGGAATCGATACCAGGGATCTGATTAAGCTTATTAAGACTGACTTTTATTGAAGTGTGATCAAAAAGCTGAAACACAGAACAAGATTGACTGATTGATTGGTGTTTCATGCCGTGCTTAAGGGTATTTCACTTATAGGACGACAGAGTATTCCAACAATAATTGACACTAGCACAACTAAGATGTGAAGCATTTCCATAATGTTGGAAAGTTAATTTTCCTCCAGTGCTAAGAAAAGACAGCATTGCTACTCTTCAAACAAACTTCCCTTAGACAAAGGGCCACAGAACAAGACAAATGTGACAAAATTTACTGGGTGAAGTACATATCAAGAATACCAAAAGCAGATAGATTTTTATTTGTTTGTCATGTTGGGGTTCAAATCCACACTTTAGGCTATCTTACAAATTTGACGGTGTGCTAGTCCAATAGGCCTTGACACTATTAACAAAACAAATCCAAAACAGGACAATCATAAAATGTAATACAAAGATAGATTGACTTCTTGTCCTTTAACCTGGAGAGCTCAAGGCAAACTGAAAGCTCCCTCCCAACCACCCGCCTTTGAGGATAGAACTGAATGCACAATGTTTGGAAAAACGTTTGGTCCTTGTGCAGACCTCTTTAAATTAAGAAACTATAACAGATTATGAAATTTAAGCCATAACAACAATTGAGCCTTGTCTGCAGATTCTATGTGTAGCAAATCTAGTAAAAACAGACTCCCGCTTGAATTCAATAAATAGCACTTCCTGCTGCGGGCAAACATACAGCGACGAAATGTTCAAGCACATATTAAACTAAACTGGAGCACTAAATATAAAGCGACTTCTGACTATGATGGTAAATTAAAGTAATCCATACAACAAAGACAAATGTATGAAATTCCTCTTAGAAGTGTTTATCCCAGGACTCTATGACCAGGTCAGTGTAAGAAACAATTACAGTCTCTTGTGTACTTGTAGGTATACCTTGGTTTTTATGAAGTTGAGAAGTTAGATTTACCTTAGGTGACAGAAGTGGCGGAGCAGGAGTTAATGGTTCAAACTCCACATTCCAAGGGTATCCAATCAGAGGAGTACCTATACAGATATCCAAATCTTTGGAATTGGCTTTGCCAGAAACACAATTTGACAAAAGTTTGGCTGTACACATATCATCATCCTTCTCATCACCACTTTCACTGGTCATTAGCCCCTTCATCTTAAAACAAATACAACAAAGAATTCGTTATAAGACATTTCTGCTTCTTTGATCATTTTTTTAAAAAGTAAAATTAAAATGTTTTTCGCCTTTCTAATGTTTGATTGGGGTATTTCACTTATATGACAATGTGCCAGGACAAGAAACAGAGACAAGACAAATACAAGACAATTACGAGACGCAATACAGACACCACAAACAGATCGGCTTCCTTTTCCAATTAGCTCTGAGAGCACCAGGGCAACATGAAGCTCCCTCCAACCATGCGGCCTTTCTAATGAAATATGAACTTAAAAAGTTAGAAAAACATCAAACTTACTTTCCTGGATTTTTTGTCTTTTGGAGAAACACACTTATCTTCTTGGACTTCTAAATGGAATAAACAAATTTATTAAATCCACTGTAGAAATGTAATAAAGTATTAAAAAAAAGAGTAAGAAATGTATAATTCAAGGAAAACTATTTTTTTTAATGACAATTTAAGGCCACAAAAACTAATTTTTTTGTTTCTCTGGCAATTACTAATAAAATGATGAGGGCTGGTGCTTTTTTAAATGTCATCCTATGAGAGATAAATAATAATGGTAAAATTTTGAGTAAACCCTGCATCTGTTATAAAGCATGACTATAACTGTTTTTTCATCTTTATTTCACATGAATCATATCATCATTAACTATGTTAAATTTAAACAGCAAATTCAATCCATTGTGGATTTTTCCTAAGTGTCTAATAATATTATGTTTTGTGTAAGCCAAAGACTACAAAAATGAAGACCCAAATTATTTGCACAGAAGATGGAAATATCAAAACTCCAGCAGTTGCCTTCTTGTTGTGGTCATATTTTGTCATTTTCTGTCTGTAATGTTGCAAAAAAAAAAAAAAATGAGCTGTTATTGTTTAATCCTTTACATACTTTCACCACATAGAGAACAAATTATATGCACGCTTCCACTACTGTTATAGCATAAATTTTCTTAACGGAGTGAAAAACAAATCTCATTTGTATAGCTTGTTTTAAAGTTTGTTATTAAAAAATGAACACATGCTATTTACAACTGAATGTAGACATATGAATAAAGAGGCTAGCATGTGTTTGTCCAGATAGATGCCAAGTTTGACCAAAACTTTAAACCTCCGCCATATGGCTAATGTATGGCATTAGATAACACATTAGATTACTTTTCAATAATTCCTAAAAGTTCAATAAATTGAACATGACAATGCCAAGGAGATCCTAACATAAGGATAAACGACACTTACTTTTTTTTTTTTTTAACAAGGGGGATAATTAGATATTTAGTCTCCCAAGACATGGAGGTCTTCATCTTCTCTAGCCAAGAGTTTTGTTCCAAGCTACTCTACATTAAAACCCTTAAAGGGCTGAATGCTATAGTGAAGTTTTGACCATTTAACTTTGTAAAGCACTAATGGCGTATATATGGGGTTGGTGTCTGTAGGGGGTGGATACATATACAATACTCTCATAGAGTTGGTTGAATACCCCGAACATATCCTTTTTTTGACAATACTTCACTCACTTTCATTATTGACTATCACTGTCATGTTTACTAGCAGAGCCCTCTCATAAACAACATCTGATTGGTTGCGTAGGAGTTTCCACACATCCCACGAGTCCGATTATATGCATGTAATCCACCAAGGGTTGTAATGCAGAGTAGCTGGGAATAAAACTCGTGGCTAGAGAAGATGGGAGGTTTTCAGTTGCTGGCTTATGTAATTACACTGCATGGAATTTTGGGGAGATTTGTAAATGGTGTTGACAATTTGAAACCATGGTGTTTTTTGTATTTCTTCCCCTCTGCCTCAGACTGGGAAGGAGACATTCCCTTGAATTCAAGACATATAAACACATAGTCTTAAGGGAGGTGGCATTGTAAAAACTGTTGAATTTAGTTCACAACAGGAAGGAAATAACGTTTATCTTTATATAAACATTAAGAGGGCATACATATGATTTATGCACTAGGAACCTCTATGTAGCTGTTTAGGCTCTTAAGTGTCGGATGAATAAGATTGAACTTGTGTAGTTTCTTGGATAAACATTCTATCGCTAAATAGACTTCACATAGCTACATCTTTGAGACTTTTTGCCCAGTTTCCGGTAGTGAAGGAATGCAAGATTTTCTTTCTCCACATTTATACATATATACAGCCATAATATAGGCAGTATAACATTATGATCCGTTTTATTGTAAACCATTATACAACACCATTACAGTGACATTGTCAAGATTAGATGAAATGTATATTCGGTTCATGATCCTCCTTTAAAGCAATATCGCCAAAACTTTTTTGTGGTGAAATATACAGGAAGCTCCCACCCAACCCTCTGCAAGGGCTACTATCATTGTTTCCCTTAACCTGGAGGTGTATACATTTGTTGCCATGGGACCGACAAATAATAATAGTAAATAAAATATGAATGTAAGATTGTTTAACCTTCTAGGCACCAACGTATCATATAAGATACTGCACTAAATAACACCCCCATCAAGTGGAAATTGTTTCTCAGACTTTCACACAAAATAAACAGTGACACATT
>JAQQZZ010040125.1:0-10425 GCA_030265115.1 Mopalia vespertina | reverse complement strand
CTGGAGGAAACTATTTTCAAAGTTTGAAATATATTAAAATTATGCAATGGCTGCCATTTTGTTTTGCGAAATTTGTAAAAATGAAATCCCAATATTTGTCTTAATGGGGGGAAGCTACCATAAAAGTTTCAAGTTATTCGCTGCATTTGTTCACAAAATTATCATGTAGAGGTGAATATTGAAAAATTATGCAATGGGGACCATATTGCTTTGTACAATTTGATGAAATGCAATCCTATCATATGTCATAGTAGTAGTAGGAAGCTAACTTTCAGGTTTTAAGTTAATCTGTGAATTTGATCTAAAAATACTCATGTTCAGAACACATAGGCATGAATATGGTAAAATGATGCATTGCCGGCCATTTTGTTTTATGGAATTTGATAAAATTCAATCCCATCTGTTGTCTTAATAACAAAAGACTATATTTCAAGTTAATCTGTGACTTTGTTACAGTATAGTGTTCACAACATATACAGTAATGAATATTGTAAAATAATGCACTGGCAGCCACATTGTTTTATGAACTTGGTGAAATTCAGTCTGATCCATTGTCTTAAAAGCAGGAAGCTATCTCCAAAGTTTTAAGTTAATCCGGGAATTTATCCTCAACTTATTGTGTTCACAACACATACGTCTTAACAAGAAGAAGCTACATACCAAGTTTGAAGTTTATCCGTGAATTTTTTCTCTACTTATCGTGTTCACAACAGATACAGGCATAATTATGCTAAAATTATGTAATAAGCCATTTCGTTTAATGGAATTTGGTGAAATGCAATACCATCCGTCGTCTTAACAAGAGGAAGCTACATACCAAATTTGAAGTTAATCGGTGAATTTGTTTTCAAGCTAGTATGTTCACAAACATTTGTGACGGACGGACGGACAGACGGACGGACGGACGGACGGACGGACGGACGGACGGACGGACATTTAGCATTTCTAAGTCCCTCTTACTATAGTAGTGGTGGACAAAAATAAATTTACCAACAACACGCCGAACAACAGGAAGATACAACAACAACCGGGACAAGAGTCTCTAGCTCCCCGCCGAAGGCTCGTTTTGACAAAGCATTATCACAATCATGAAATTCAAACGAATTTATCATCCTATTGGGATGAAGCTATACAGTACAAGTTTCAAGTTAATCGGTGAATTTGTTCTCACGTTACCGTGTTCAAAACATGAACAGACATGAATAATATACAGGACGTAATTACGGCCATATTATCTTGCGGACTTTGTTAAAATGCCATCCTAACCATCCTCTTAACAGGAAGAAGCTACATTCCAAGTCTACTCACTAAACGATTTTTATATTACCCTACCTGTTTGAAAGCATGCTGCATTGGCTTACCTGTGTGGAAGCATGCTGGTATGTGTAATGACTATTTTGTATATATAAGCTTACCTGTGTGGTCATACTTAATCCGGCCAAAAACGACAGGAAACAACCTATTCCGATGAAAAGCTCACGTCGTGTTCTTAAAACCGAAGGGAACTCATCGATGATGGAGGTAAAAAATCCTTCCAACATACAAAACTGTAAGCGAGAAGTAGGTTAGTGGACCTGGAATCAAAACCCAATGATTTGTGTCTATGTAGAGTTTTAAACACTAGCATAGCCACAAGTAACCATAGTAACATTTTCTCTGTTTGCATCAATGGATATGTTAGGCCCAATAGTATTTGTTCACCGACTGTTGATTTAAATATACATGTAGCTTTTCCAATGCTTATTAAGGATTTCTTTTGATAAAAAACTTTTTAATAAAGAGCATTATTGGCTGAATTATGATCGCGTCTACAATGCAATTACATGAATGATTTGCGACAGGTATTCGTAAAAATATACAATTTAAACTGTACACTGTATTTGCTTATGGGTGAACCATTTAAAACGATATCCTGTGAAGAAGGTTTACACTGGGGGTTTTCAATATTAATTAATTATAATAAATGATAATGATTGAATAATAAAATGATAATTTATATTGACCGTCACTACGTAGACAACATATGTCGAAATTAAATATGTCAATGTTGACGTTTCAATCTGATCAATAATACTGGATGTACCAGATTATTTTCTGAGGACAAAATGGACAATTTAATTAACGTTCGTCATTGTTATTATAATTTGGTAGAGTTTCCATAAATCTGCAAAGAGTTGATAGCCTCGCATTATACGAGCGTCCTTAGTGACAATCTCCTCAAGCGTTTTGTTGGTATGTATTCACATTTTAAAAAAAAAACGATTTTGGAAATATTTAGCTGAATTTCTTGAACTGAAAAATTCATTGGACAATATATGGTAATTTATTTCTGGGAGCAAAACTAGACTTGCTGGAAATACCTGCGTATCCAGGCCGACAAAAACCAGCATAAGAAAGAACAAAACAGCCCAAACTGGCGCTCCGGGCAGGAGGGTAAGGGCGGATGGGTAAACTATGAACGCTAAACCAGGACCTGAAAATATACAATATAATATGAAGTTAAACCAAAAAAGGAAATGTCACACTTTAGTGAGATAAAGAGAACAGAGAAATGTCAGATGTTAATGAGATAAGCAGAGCCAGGAAAATGACAGACTTTACGGAGATAAACGGAGGGGAAAACTGTCTCTTAAGTGAGACAAACCTGGGATTACATTATTGTAATCCCAGGTTAAACAAATAAAAGAAATATCAGACTTTATTGGGATAAAGAGATACAGGCTAATGTGAGGATTTAACGAGATAAACAAAACTAAGGAAATAAACAAAACTAAGGAAATAAACAAAACTAAGGAAATAAACAAAACTAGGAGATAAACAAAACTAAGGAAATAAACAAAACTAAGGAGATAAACAAAACTAAGGAAATAAACAAAACTAAGGCAATAAACAAAACTAAGGAGATAAACAAAACTAAGGAAATAAACAAAACTAAGGAAATAAAGAAGACGAAAGAAATGTCAAACTTTAGTAAGATAAAGAAGGCGAGAGAAATGGCAGACTTCAGTGAGGTAAAGAAGACGAGAGACATGTCAGACTCTAGTGAGATAAAGAAGACGAGAGAAATGTCAGACTTTAGTGAGGAAAAGACGAGAGACATGTCAGACTCTAGTGAGATAAAGAAGACGAGAGACATGTCAGACTCTAGTGAGATAAAGAAGACGAAAGAAATGTCAAACAGACTTTAGCGAGGTAAAGAAGACGAGAGAAATGTCAGACTTTAGTTAGGTAAAGAAGACGAGAGACATGACAGACTTTAGCGAGGTAAAGAAGACGAGAGACATGACAGACTTTAGTGAGGTAAAGATGACGAGAGAAATGTAAGACTTTAGTGAGGTAAAGAAGACGAGAGAAATGACAGACTTTAGCGAGGTAAAGACGACAAGAGACATGATAGACTCTAGTGAGATAAAGAAGACGAGAGAAATGTCAGACTTTAGTGAGATAAAGAAGACGAGAGAAATGTCAGACTTTAGTGAGGTATGAAGACGAGAGACATGACAGACTTTAGCGAGGTAAAGAAGACGAGAGAAATGTCAGACTTTAGTGAGGTAAAGACGACGAGAGACATGATAGACTCTAGTGAGATAAAGAAGACGAGAGAAATGTCAGACTTTAGTGAGTTAAAGAAGACGAGAGAAATGTCAGACTTTAGTGAGGTAAAGACGACGAGAGACATGACAAACTTTAGTGAGATAAAGAAGACGAGAGAAATGTCAGACTTTAGTGAGGTAAAGATGACGAGAGACATGACAGACTCTAGTGAGATAAACAAGACGAGAGAAATGTCAGACTTTAGTGACATAACAGAAACAAGAAATGCAATAAGTTAGTGACATAAACAGAAATAGAGAAATGCCAGAATTAGGTGACATAAACTAAAACAGAGAAATACCACAATTTAGTGACATTAACAGAAACACATAAATTCCAGAATTTAAAGACATTAACAGAAACAATGAAATGCCAGAAGCTGATGACATAAACAGAAACAAATAAATGTCGGATTTTGTGAGAAAAACAAAGAAATACCGTGATTTAGTGAGACAAACAGAAACAAATAAATGTCGGATTTTGTGAGAAAAACAAAGTAATACCGTGATTTAGTGAGACAAACAGAAACAAAGAACTGTCAAATTAAATGACATAAACAACAGAAACATTCCGAAATTAAGTGACATAAACAGAAATAGAGAAATTCCAGATTAAGCGCGGTAATCAGAGAAACGCCAGAATTTAGTGACATAAAAAGAACCAGAGAAATGCCAAATTAAGTGAAATAAACAGAAACAGAGAAATCTCAGATCTAGTGAGGTAAACAGAAACAGAGAAATGTCAAATTTTATGAGATAAACCGAAGGAGACAAATGTCAGATTTAGTGAGATCAGGATAGCGAGAGAAATATGAGGCAGCTAAGAATAGCAGAACAGGGTAAATGTAATACTAGACGGACAAACAGAAGCAGGCTACCGCCTGACTTAGGAGATCAGATGCACACGTAACAAGAAATCATAAGACTTTGGTTAAATAAACAGGACAAGGTAAATGTATGAATAAACGGGCGGGATTACACTTAATCAAACAGTCCTTCATTAGATCAAGTCACTCCATATTCTAGCCCTACTCAGAAATTGTTCATATTATGGCGCGCTATTTATCGGACAATTTATTGTATATTTGCCTTACCTGACTCAGCTACGTCCGCCACACTTTTCCCTAGAGTGTGTGCTAGGTAACCAAGGACAGAGAAAATGGCGAAACCAGCCGTTAGACTCGTCAACGCGTTCACCAATGACACCAGGATAGCAGTTCTGTAGTATCAAAAGCAGTCTACATAAACAGAAGCTTAAATCTAAAAGAGTAAGTGAAATGATCTCATTCAAACTATGTTTGCTGGATATCAAGATAACTGAAGATCTGTTTTGACTGGTGTATTTACAGGAGTTACGGCCATGTACATGTTTTGATCGTAGGGTTAAGGATACTCAGTCTCTAACCCCCCTCAGTTCAATTTTTTTTATTTTTTTATTTTTGTTTATCCAAAAAGTTGAGATATTCATCTTTATCCTAGAGCAAACCCGATAAATAAAATTTGAATTAGAAGACCGTTAATTTTGATGATAAAAATTGACTACATTATTTACAACAGCGGTGTTTTGACAATCATTTTAATACAGGTAGCTAACTTATTAACATGTGATTGCTCTATTGTTTCGCTGTCCGCTGTTAGAACGACTAATGGGGCATTATTACCTGGACCCATATTGTTGAACAAGTATATCGTCATGGTTTATAGGAGGATATCCGTATAGGTGTAATTAATAAATGATAACAAAGTGTTACCTGGGACTTTAGAGCTCCGCCTGTTGGCACGTACAGTATTTGAGTACTGCCTGGAAGGTGAACTCAATCGGTGTTTTCCCAAGACCCCGTGGAGTCTAAAGTAAGGTGGGTAATACCATCATAGCCTACTTGCGGACAGTCAACTTTCAATAAAAGGTGCCATCTTCACCTGTTTGTTGTTGAATTGTCCTGCTTCGTACCCGGTTAACCTAATATGATACTGACTTCCTTTGGCTTATCTCTACTTGTAGCCCATAAAGGATGCAATGGTCATCCGATAAACGTTACTGCAGAGAGGGCCGATTAAGCCTAATCTAGACCGGGAGACCTTGTACCACAGGAGACGGTATTTGCGCAACGCGCCAACCTTTGGCCACCTTCTGGAGCGACAGCAATCCAGTGAATAGACTTTGCTTCTGAGCTGCATATTTTTTGTAACTTAAAGCGAAATAAACCTAGTTTTCTATGTCTGTACAAGGGTTTGTTTGTCTGTCTGAGAGAGTGCGTTACTTTTCTGGCTACCATCGACATAAGTCGGGAATCCTAAGCTTATACGTTCACTGGGTGGGGTTAAATGTACCCCGGTTCATTACACAACAAACAACACAAAGACAAGACAATCACAGGATGCAGTACAAGGACATCACAAACATATCAACTTCATGTTGCCCCTTAGTTTTGTTAGCACCAGGGCAACAGGAAATTCCCTCCAAACACTCTGCTTTAACAAAATCAAAGCCATTGTGTTAAACACTATAGATTGTTTGTTTGTTTGATTGGGGTTTAACATCATACTCAAGGGTATTTCACTCATATCACAGCAGATTAAACATTTCACACTGTTCCTTGCCAGAATAAGATAGAGAACCTGGACAACCCCCCCCCCCCAAAAAAAAAAAATTGCCAGAGCCACATCGTGTGATTCACTCAAATGCTAAACACTTGAGGACATAGTGTTAAAAAAAATATGCATAAAAAAACTGATCTTAGATGAAGTAAATGTCTTACAGCCTTTCTTTTCTTGTTAAAGATATCCCATATTTTGATGGTGGAGTCCCACCCAGCTGTCAATACACTGTCCTCTTCTGGGTGGAAGGATACACAGTTCACAGGCTTTCTAAAGAAAAACGATAAATAAAAATATACAAATTATTACTATTATTATATGTATTTAAATAAGTTTTTGAAAAATGAAATATAAATACAAAACTTAAATCTGAAATATTTTTGTTTGTATAGCTGTTGAAAAAGAATGAAATGCATGCACCATTTTTAATGGCCAAGTTTGTCCGGGAATAATTAACATCGTATTTGTCCAAATCGTAATGCTGGCATGTATCAAACACAATGTCGATTTACCTTCTGTGGCATTGGCTAATAACTTCCAATCACCTACAACAACAATGCCTTGTGATCGCACAGGGTGACGTGAACTCATCTGGCATGACAGCAGACAAGGCCTTCAAAGTACAGCAGAGATCTACTGATTTATAATAGCTGTATGTTAGTGTGACCCGATCAAAATGTAGGTGGATCCAATTAAAATTCAAACACAATCAAATTGGTCAGAGAAATAAATGGAAATGCGGTTTTCATTAAATTTGACTTTTGTTTAACAATAGGCCTAATACTGGCGAATAAGGTGATCTAATTTCAATCCCAATTTTAAACAGTGTTTTGCTTTTGTATTTATTCACAGCAAGCGACATAAATTTTAAAACTGATTTTACTTACAATGTACTTTAAACCAAAGAATCTGACCACTAAAATTTGTGAATTATTTTGGTTGTGTATCGATATATTTTCCTTCTACATCTTGGCCCTACGCGACAAGCACATGGCTGAAAAGTATATATATGCTGTTATTGCGCACGCATAATTGGGGGAGAATTTGGGTTAGTTGATTGTTAGGTGGAAAAGACAAGTTTAGAATTGAGCCTTTTAATTTATGTTATTTTTTTTAATGAGCCAATTTTTTAAAACACTATCTTCACTTGTCTTGAATAGTTTTTCAAAATTGTCAATAAATCGCAAGGTGACAAGGTGCTGTTGTCTTCATTTGGGGTCTTTGTCTGCATCACAATTTACACAAAATTACTTCGATCCTCAAATATCTCATAGTACATATATAATGTCTATTGAATTTATTGAAAACAAGACTACAAACAATCATCGATGTTCACAAAAAGGGATCGTCACCGTACAAAAAAGCCTGGGGGACATCATTTTTCCTTGAAGCCGAGGAATTCTCGCTATCTTAAGCTGCAGAAAGTATGTCTCATCGCCTCTCGTTTCCCTGCACAGCACTGTTGACTCAAGGCACTGCATCATACGCCTATTTCTGACACCATGCCCCTAACGCTTGACGCCATGTCCTTTAGGTATAGTCCCTGCCTTTAAAATAGCTTGTACCCTTCTATTATGTTATTTATCCTTCGGTTCTTGGCAAAATCGGTTCGGATACAAAATTATGTCACCATTTCGTAACCGGAAATTGACTGTTATTATCTCTTTACAAAAGAGCAAGTAATGCATTCTCCACTCTTGGGCTCGTTTCGGATTTACATTCCTTTTGCAGAAGTGCAGCAATAATTTAAAATATCAGAGAACGCATCGCTAAAAATGCCGCTTTGTCGGTCTCTGCGATTCATTCAGTTCAAAAGAAGTCAGCAGAGGTGCAGACCCGACCAATTATCCAAAACGCAATCGAGAAAAACAGAAAACTTAGCGAAAATCTGTTAGACAATTTAATCTTTCTTAGGCGGTGATCAGAGTTAACACGTACAGACTGCATCAAAATGTACAACATCAACAACGTCATAATAAACATTTTCCTGTAAATCTCAAGTTGATGGCCAAGTTAGTGATTGCAACACATGTCACACATTTTGAAATTGAAATTTGTGCATATATGCCCACTTTTTGATAATCAAAATCCAAGTCTTACGTCTACATACTGGGAACAAAAATAATTTTAATATTGTTTACCAAATTTCGCATTTGTTATATTATCAAAACACCACTAGGTCTTAGAGTTTTTAATTTATTTGTTTTACCAGTCTTGAGCAGTCCAATGGCCTAACAGAAAAGCTGAATCTTTATTGTGATTTGTTTTTTCTGCAATAAAAATGTATAATATTTTGGAATTTTTTTGTTTTTACAAGAATAAGCAAATGTTCACTTGATTGTTGGACAGATATATATATAGTTTGTTGATTATGCAAACAAATTTAGATTTGTTTTTATCTATATAGCTGGATTAGGCCTACATGTACCCTAAAATGTATCAAAATGCACTTTGAAAAATAAGTTTCGTCAGTCTTAAAATTGAGTGTGATAAAGAATTTTGCCTACAATAAACCTTGATGTACTAACTACATCCAAATAATCAATCCACATATATTCCCAAGACAACCGGATTTTGATTTGCTGGTGTTTTTATCTATGTTATAATTTTAATAGGTTCTGGTTGTCAACGACTCATATCCGCGCTATTCCAGATCTCCTTTCTTCATCCAGCGCGATATCCACCATTACAGTTTTATTTAATTAAAAAATTTAATATGATATGTCAGTTCATGTAAAAAGATTTTTTCTTTCTATTGTGCTTATAAGCTGTCTCAACTCTCAAGTGCACCCAAATTGCAGCTTTTGATTTTCATTTCTCAACAAAATTGTAAATAACAGGAGGGCGGACACCTCCGGTGCATGCGCCGTGGACGAGCTTCTGCAGTTCTCGTTTCTGTCCCCCTATGCCCCTCTTAATTCCTAGCTAGGGGTCTGCAAGGCTTTTGTTATTCTGCAAGCTGACAAAACTTGCTTTCGTGAAATTTTAACCAAAGTCTTGGTCAAAAAGTTTTTGTTAAAAAAAATAATAAACGCAAATAAGCAAGCCAAAATTAATTGATTCTTTGTCTCTCAATACTTCAAATAAAAACCAGCCAGAATTATGGGATGCACTTAGTGATTGATTCAGACAAACGTGGCCGTGAAAAACGGTATATTATGAAAGTGGGGGTAAGCAAATTTTCTTAATCTGCATTTAAATAATATTATGAAATTAAGTCTGTAAAACAAAACAAAAATATAAAATGAATATTTAAATTTATTTATTTGCAATGTAAAGTTTTACCATTGTCTAAAACCTTGAAAGCAAAGAATTGGAAATGCTTTTCATATCTACCAATAAATCATGCAGAACATTTGGACTAACATTTTGGGCATTATAAATTGTGTTTTTAAATTTCCTTTACTTTTAATTATAACTCAAAAATCTTAGCAACATTTATACATATTGAAGATAGTTGAATGGCTGATCAGATGCCATAAATAAAGCAGATTAAAGAGAGTTAACTCACATGTCCTTAAAACCACAGACTTCAGCCCCAGTCTTGACGCTCCATATCTTGATATTGAAGTCCCATCCAGCGGAGGCTATGAGACTACCATTAGAGGAGCAAGAGTTCACCGATTGGTTGTGACCCTTCAGTACGGAGACCCTGAGTAATATCAATGGTAATGAATCTTATATTGGTTTTTTTATTTGATTGAGGTTTCATGTTGAACTTCATTTGTTTTATTTGATTGTTTGATTGGGTTTGAAATTTGTACTCTAGGGGTTTTCACATATATGACTCAGATTGTCCATTTCACGCTGTTCCGTGATAAAATATAGTTGAAAATCGAGAGGAAACCTTGTTAAAGCCATCCCACGCATATAGTGTAACCCTCATGTACCTAATGGTCGACAGACAGACTCAAACCCATGTACAGTAAATTAAAGTAGGATTAGTAAGCAGACAGGCTAACCAATAAGACACATGCCTGCCATACTTAAGGTTATTTCACTCATATGATGGCATGCCAGCCCAGTGGGTGAAGCACACCACCCTCAAAACCACTGGCAGCCAACAGAGACAGGACAAAATCTTTAATTAAGGATTAAAACTTAGAATATAGAGTTATTTACCCAGTTGCGATATGCTAACAAAATAATAAAATATTAATTCTAATCCAATTTAGTTTGTATCTGCAATCTGATTGGCTGTTGGGTTTATTTTGGGACCGTAAAACCTAGGATT
>JAQQZZ010040103.1:0-10425 GCA_030265115.1 Mopalia vespertina | reverse complement strand
CGTGGATAACTCAGTCATATGATGAAAGTAAATCCATGCGAGTTACCTCTGTTTCGTTATCTGTTTGATAACTAGAATACCGAGATAGCTAACTGACAAGTGAACTGTTAATTAACTATGAAAAAATTAGGAACTCCGGGATATAAGGAACATACACACTCTATTTGTAAGCCACGACCGACATTTACATCTTAGCGCGAGTACAGCCAACAGCATGGGAACAGAGCAAACTCTAATGGTCTTCAAACAGTCTTTAAATGGGTCAGTGGCACTGGGTGTAGCTCATGAATATTCAATATCGTTACGACGCCCATTGAAATAAGCTCTCCGTCGGAGGTTATTTACGGGACGGAAATGGCCGAGGGTGTTCAGACATGGCTTCGACTAAATCCAGCCCATGCCAGATGGCAACTGAAAGAAAAAAACGACGTGTCAGCCTCATCCTGGATGTCAATTGTAGGCCTAGTAAAACAGTTGTCAGACAGGGTCATATGACAATCACAAGACGCAGAACAAATACGCCGCAACAGATCGACTTCGCGTCGCACCTAAATTATAAACAAAAATAATCTCGCGTGAACAAGACACTGCCTGCGTTAATGTCGACTACGAAAGCCAAGAAATAAAAAAAAAACCCAAAACAAATGGCTGTCACGTCTTACGTACAGTTGCTCTTCTGGTTAGCACGGACTGAATACTCTTCAGCAAATAAATCTCATATTAATTTATTTGTAAATAAATACATAAGTTTTGGATTCGATTTAAAGTTTGAAATATTTTTAAAAAATAAAACTGATCAGAAAACCAACTGTACGATAACCGGGCTATATGACGGCGATTTGTTTTTTAAATTTCTTGGCTGCAATGCTACCCGACTCTTGGTCTGTGGTCGAAGTAAACGCAAGAAGAGTCTGGTTCACGCGAGAATACGAAAAAACCCTGGCCAACAGGAAGTCCTATACGAACAACCTTGCCTCAGGTGTAAAAGACACATCAAACAGAAAAGCACGATTCTGGGTCTGGCGGTTCTAATGAAATTTTGTCCAGGACTATACTCACCATCTAGATTAAGCTGCGAATTCATCCACCATACATTAAATAGCCGGCTGAAGTTAGGAGTAGGCCTATACTATAGGCGTGACTGGCAGATCGAGGAATAATGTTTTAGAAGTATTCCAAGTGATTGTCCCAGAACTGTAAATATAGGCATACGTTTATATTGCATACAGTCTCCGTGTATTACGTCGGATAATTACGCGGATATTTATATAGGTTGCTTAGTCGATCCGTGTGTACCTCAACAGACAAAGAGTAGCGATATGATTTCAGACTATGTATTCATATATTTATAATGTAAGCATCGTTCGTTCAGAATCGATCGGATATTACCAGAAGGGTGTTTTATTACTGCGGTTACCTGATCTAGAGAACAAGTAGCGAGAACAGAGATGCTTTTATCAAATTTACAGCAGCCTGTTTCTATATCTGAATCTAATAGAAGAAGACAAAAACTGAAATTATTATGGATATTAAGCAGTTATTTTCAAAATTCGTTGGAAATCATAAATAAAATAGTTTAAACCATGTAAGCGTTTATTCCAGGTGGAGTTGTAAATAAAATATAAAAAATGCCCTTCTCAGCAATAAAAATAAAAAAAATAAAAACCATTTTAACCGTTATTAGGTTGCTGAAATAAATACAGTATACAGCTGATACAGTATACTATAAAGTTATACTGGCAAAAGAATTTCTCAATATTGGAAATTATGCCCACTGGAAAGTCCTCGAATTTTACTGCAGACATCACCTCGGACGTAAAAGGAACGTTGGCATTATGGCATGCATTTTTTTTACTTCTAATCAACTTATAACATAGTCCGGCGGCGTTTTGTACAGATTTGATAGTAGCCGTCCGTTTTTGGTACAGAACATATCAAATTTGCTAGGTTCATATAAGTACTTGAACAAATTGGCTTAAACCGTCGCCGTCTTACCGTCATGCCATGCGTACAACCCGTTTGGTCATAAAACAGGACCATTTTGCATGTAGTCGTATTCACTAAAATGGCGTTAATTATGCGGTCGTAGCTAGGCAAATTACAGTTGTATAAATACACCAGGACTATGCTTTGATATAATTCAGTTGTAGATCAATGCAATTCCCTTTTTAAAGTTACTAACGAATTTAATTATTCTTTATTTTAAATTTTGTTCCGTTTTAAGCTGACCCTCATTACACATTTTACATTTTTTAAGCATGCATCTGGGTTTTTTGTAACTGTGGCTAAAACTATAATGTTCTGCTAAGACAGTGCTGGCGCGGGTTTATCCCAGAGTTCCCAGTCTGCGTTGAAAAGACTGATGGTACTTGATGGTTACAAAATGTATGTGTTCAGTGCACAAACCTAAAATGAAGTGTCATCAGTTTTGAGATGCGCCTACGCCTTCGATATCCCAAAACAGTGAAAATTCCTTTTTATAAGCCTCCATAATAGGACAGTGTTGATTGGTTTTAATGTGGACGTTTCCGTTGTGTAAACAATGTTTCAGAATTTTCTCGGGGGGTTTACCGTAATACAACATTACTGCATTCAGTGGTATATTTCAGTAAAAACACAAAACAAACACGCCCCTCAGTTGTTTGATTTACACTTTCTACTTATTCTCCTAGTATAAGAGCACAGCACACCAAAAACAAAAAAAATCCCGGACTTTATGGCTCTCGTACGAAAGCATGTTTACCGCTGTATTTACACTATCCATGCACACACTAAAATACAGATAGCAAAGATTACATTGCAGTAAAGTATGCAAATTTAGGTTAGGATTTTATTATGTCATGGACCCAATGCAGATGGAAGCAGATCAATTCTGTACACAACGCGAACTATGTTTATCAGAAAAATAAAAATGAAAAATTAACCAAGACATTAATAATTCAAGCAACAGCAACATAAGTGGAAGTCACAATAATCCCTCAGATATGCATTAACAGCATCACAAAGATGTTATTTTGGGATAACACTTTCTTATTTTGAACAGATTTTAGTTCAGAACATTTTGCAAGTTTAAACACGTCCGGGAATCGAACCCACGACCCTCAGAGTCAGGCACCGAATCGCCAGCAATATACATAAATGCCAGCAACCTAGACCACTCAACCACCCACTCTTATTCTACGCTCGGAAAATGTAACCAAAAAACAATGAAAAAATTGGTTTTATTTTGTTTAACTTGGATTTAACATTGTACTACAGGTTATTTCACTTATACGATGGTGTGCCAGCATGAGACCAATTACTTTTCGAAAGGCTAACATGTTTTAATTTTGGTTAAATTAAGACTCGATCCTCGGCTGGGCGTAAGCCTATAGACATAGAACTTGCCCTAGTTTTAAAAAAATATATTTATAAGTACGCGCTTATGTGCAAATCATAAGAAAAAAAGAACAGTAGGTGTCTATTGATCTATTCATTTAACAAGTAAATGTAAAAGAACAGAAACCAAAGTATAAACATTTTTTACCTCAAAAGGTCACATTTTATAATAACAGATAAAGCGCAAACACGTGTTGTTGTTTACAAAGTATTGTGAAGTCCATCCACTCTGTGATGCGACGAGTTTCACTGCGCGCTGAAAGATGGTTTCCGAAATATCGGAAACCAGACAAGATAGTTCGGTGATACATTAGAGTTGGATTGTTTGTTTGTTTGTTTGTTTGTTAAGGGTTTAACGTCGTACTCAAGGGTATTTCACGTATATGACGACGGATTGTCCACTGCACATTGTTCCTTGTCTCAATAAGGTGGAAAACCGAGAGGAAACCTCGTAAAAACCACCCTCGCGATTGCCGGAGCCACATCGTGTGACTCACTCATATACCTGATGGTCGACACACGGACACGATCCTGTGAACGGTAAATCGGAGTAGGATTAGTAAGCGCACAAGCTTCCACTAAGCCACGGCCGCGGGCCCCTTAGCGTTGGAATCTCCGCAGGTAGGTCCGCGAATATTGTTTAGAATGATTTTAGTCTTGTCCAATATAGAAACTCTCGCGAGTATATATATTGCACGAAAATAAGACGTAGGAAGTAGTAGGCCTACAGTATTACCGCGTGACTTGCCTACTCCGAGATCTTCGAGAAAAATCAATTGGCTAATGCGTGGCCATTTAAACAGGGATTTGGGGGGTGGGGTGGGGAGGGGGGTGTCTTAGCTGCGTTTGGATTTGCCTAGGTTTTCGGCGATTTACTCGTGGAAAAATTTTGATCCATCTGTTTGCGTAAAAGTGGTTAAAATAAGTTTTAATGTATAACCAAATAGACAAGGCTGATACCGGTACCACTGTACGCCTAAACAATCAGAAAATAGAAAGACAGAGAGGAGCGCCATTTTTTAGAAGCTTTGTGTTTTGCTAAGGGAAATCATTGTGTATCAGAATATGAACTACAAGAAAAGCAAGTGGAAGCTTTGCTGCCAACGGGAAATATAAAAAGCCTAATCTATCAACTGCTACGTAGTTTGGCTTCTTCAGAAACCCCGCCGGCTGAATGAGCCAGTAAAAGCCATTGGAGTTCCGCTGAATTCCGCTGAATTACATAATGCAGGATAAGGTGGTAAGTATTCCAGAGAGCTACAGTATAGTAAAGCTATAAGGTTTATATTTATATGCTAATTTGTGAATATTGTCAACTTATGTTACATCGTGTACATGTCTCATTATGTTTGTTGAACATCAAAACATATGCCTACGTGTACATCAAATCATGTATAAATTTTAAATATTGTTGTTTACAGGGAAAAGTTCCTTTTGGTATCTCTGTTTTACATTTTACAACGTGAATCCAATATATTGAAAAAAAAATATTTTATTAACAATAATGCATGTATAGTTATGTTAATGTAGACAGAAGTTGAGCATAAATTTAGTTACTTTATTTATAACAAAACTAAACTGTTTACAGAGGCATTATATAGTACAAAGAGAATACAAACATTAGAATAGAAGTTGTATGGAAGACTGGGCATTGTTTAAGTTGGGCCTTTTGTGTGCTATATGAATAGACTCTTTTACTGTCAGCTGGAAATCTAGGGAGGCAGTGTCTATTATTTTACATGTAAATTTACTGGCGGAGTGGCCTTTTTGTAGTGTAGAAGTTATATTGTTTTCGAGTAGTCTGGTTTCAATATACCTTGATGTTATACATACATAAAAAGAATGACATTCCCCACAGTTGATTTGATAGACTACATTAGATCTGAGGTTATCATTATCCAAGTCCTTGTATTTAAAATAGCTCTCTATATGAATAATTTTTGTGTCTTTTAGAAAATACTTTTTTTTAGAAAACATTTTTTTAGAAAAAACGAAAATACTGTAGCTCTCTATATTACATGTATTTGTCGATATAGCTTTAACTTGTATACAAGAGATTAGATTAGTGACGGAACATATTTCGTTTTGTAATCTTATGGTTGAATCTCCGATGAAGGGAATTTTGAAAAAAGCTTTTTCTTTTCAGAACAAGCCTGATTGAAGGTAGCAAGAGTGCTAGAATTTCTGTGAAACCTTATTACTTGTGATTTAATAATTCCCTTGAAGGTGTGTGAAGGATGAAAGCATGAAGTAGTCGGTGGGTATCTTTAGGCTTAAAGAACACCGTAAAATCCAAATACCCTACTGTAGTAAATTAGGACCCTTGTGTATCGTGACCTCTAAAAAATCTATGCTATCAAAGCTAATACTGGGCTGGAGTTTAATGTTAGGATCGTGCTGATTAAGAGTTGCAATGAAGGGATCAAGATCATCTCTGGAATGCTGCCAGAGAATAAATATGTCATCCAAATATCTAAGATACAACAGGGGTTGCTTAGCACACTTTCCAAGGGCTTCATGTTCCCATTCTGTCATAAAAATGGTAGCAAAGTTGGGGCTTAACCTTTTACCCATAACACAACCCTTAAATTCGAGAGTATATTTGGTCATTGAACTCGAAATCGTTATACTCAGTAGTTGGACGACGGGGGGTCGGAATACCGATCGAAAGCATTTTTAACAACGAAGTCCTGCCTCAATGTCGATATTTGTGTACATAGATTCTTCGTCAAGTGTAACTAATATGATGTCTTTATCAACTTGAATTTCAGATAACTTAAAATCCTCAGTATGTTTTATAAAACTGGGATGCCTGTTAGCAATTGGTTTGAGGTTGTAATCAATAAGTTCTGAGAGATAGTAAGATTCTGAGGAACAGTCTGATAATATAGGTCTACCTGGAGGCAAAGACAGTTGAGGCCATTTCTCCTGTGGTTTGTGAATGTAGAAAAGTCTATTTTTTAGAGTCCCAGCCTGCGAGTAGATAATCACCTTGTTTAGTACTCAGGAAATGTTGATCCTCTAAAGATAGAATTATATCATTGTAGTTCCTACGGTTTTCTGGCCAAGTAGGGTTATCTATAGCTTTTTATAATGGTCAGGATTCATACATACAATAAATGTGTTATGGTATTGTAACCACCCAGCTCGTACAATGCCCGAGTCGTTTAAATGACCAACTTTAAACTATAGCGATCTGGGCCCAGTTGCTCACAACCAAGGTTTGCACAAGTAATAATAGCAGATTAAATCACTAATCCTAGATTAGATTTAGGCCTTCAACATGGAGTGACGTCCACGAGACCTTTCTAATCCAAAATTGAATTTAATAGCGGTTTGAGGAATTGGCTGCTGGTTATCGCACCAATTGTGATCAGATTGATATTAATAAGCATCCAAAGATTGAATTCAATATCAGTTACCGTTAACTGATCTCTTTAAATGCTATCATTTATGTGCAGCTTATCTAGCCCTATTATTTCCATATGTAGGTTGACAACAGTCTGACAGCTGACACTATTAATTTGCCATAAGCCGCAATGTTAACGTTTGGCTCCACAGCTCCCTCCCAAACTTTCGTTGGGCGAAAACGCCTGGCACATACCTTAATCGGTCCTTTTGGAGTTTAGGCTGTAACATTACACTGACCAGAAACCTCCACTCAAGCGATGTATGTGCTTAGCTGTGATTGGATAATGTCGATGGCCTAGTTCACATTATCCAATCAACCGCATACATCGCTCGTAGGCTGAATTAAAGACGCAAATAAAAGTTTTGTGTTTGCATGCAAAATTTGAGAATCGTAGATAACTAACATCACAATACTGTGTTAGGATTTGAAGATGAACTATTTGTCTCACACGGACAGGTGGTATTCATTTATTTTATGTGATTAGAGGACTTGAAACGGTTAAATTCCAACACGGTATCCCAGAGTGTCAGCCCTTTATCTTTTCTATATACATAGGCGGTCTCTATGGTACCGAGCCCCTGTGCTATATTCGAGGGTGACAAAACGGAGTTGATAATAGTGGTCTTAGGCCGTATCTGAGTGTCGCTATCTAGCGCGCTAGATAACTCAGGGGCAACAACTCTGTTGAGCATGAGAAAGTAGAATAGATTATATTTTAGAGTGAAACCCCGAATGGATCCAATAGGCTAAATTGGTCACGTACATATACATCATACAAGTGAGGTAAATGATGCACTATAAGCCTATATTTGTTTTTTGTGTTGACAAAATCGTGAAATTCTAGCGCAATTGACAAAAACATATCTACTCATTATCCGACTCGGCCATCAGACATCAGTTTAAAAAGTTATATAATGTTGTATCTAATTTGTGTAATTTTGCGCCTTAGACACTATATAAAAGCTACAAGTCTATGAGACAGTGTCATAATCAGTCTTGTGGTAGGCCTATACGTCGCTGCTGTAACTTAATACTTGGTATCACACATTTCCTGGCTCTTACAGAAATAGAAGTATACATTTATGTCGAGGGTTAACAATGCTATCGCCACCATACACCATTGGCTGTGATACGCCCCCATTTAGATCACGGAGTTTATTAACAAAGATGCATTCAATGCATGGCATTGGAGATTGCGGTTAACTCAAAGACAACAGGAGATTGTCCCGAACAAGTAAGTACGTTGTAACACGTATTTAATTATGCAAAATATATTGCCAATGATTTATCAGGCTGGCACAGGGATGTTTATCAGTTTGAAAATCATGATCTCGATAAACTGTAAAAAAAAACCAATCACAACAAGTTTCGTCAGTACATTTTAATCCCGAGTTGTTCTGTGAAGACAATTACGTTCCTTACCCAATGTAACTCTTGCTCTGTCGTTACATTAGTTAACATCAGATTAAAACCATTGCCGTCTTACCTCCAGGTTAAGGTATAGTCGACTAAATCACAAATCAGGAGCATGTGTTGTAGTGATGTTCCGTGAATCACATCCTCGTCCGGCAAATTACAACTGTAGGTCCTATAAATGCGCTGGGAATATGTAATGATGTCGCACAGCTGTAAATCAATGCAATTCCTTATCAAAGCGGCTAACAATTTCAACTACCCGTAGGTCAAAATTTTGTTACTTTTTATTTTGACCCACATTACAGATTTACACATTTTTAAGCTCTTGCATTTTACCACAACCGTAGCGAAGATTAGAGCTCCGTCACGTGACTACCTGGGAAGAACGTGATGGCGCTGGTTATCCCAATTTTGCAGTCTGTGTTGAATATCTAGGGGGTACTTCATGGTTGCAAAATCATCAGCAAAATAATAATGATTCGTTCTTATAAATATATTACAGTGGTAAGGCTCCATAAGGATGAAGTCTAAAGAGAGGACGATGTTGCCTTCTGTTATGAGAAGTCAGATGTTGCTGTGTGTTTTTATTGTATCAGGTTGGTAAATTTCGTGCAGATAATGTCAGTGGCATATACTCGAATTTGAATTTGAGATGTAGACAGTTTTGCGTAGACGACAGTTGTCGGTACGTGCAAGATTAAAAAGATTTTATTCCAGTTGTACACTAGCACATGTAGTTGGTAGTTTAAAGAGGGAGAGGGTGGGGGAAGGGGGAGGGGGCTTGGGGGGTGGTGTTGTTGTCCTCAGAGTTTTTCTTAGATAAGGGGTTTTATTGTGCTTAAAGCTATTTTACTTATACTATGGCTCAACCATAGCACAATGTATAGGGCTAATTCCTTCGTCTTAGCCCCACGTCCGACTTTCTCAACCCTTGATGGAGGTCGGAAATTGATCCGCCGATTTTTTGTTGATTCCATAGGCAAAATAATTGTTTTCTTCACTTTTCTTTTGCGACTATAGGGCCCTCAATCGTGACTTAGTGGTCAGCGTGTGCGCTTACTAATCCTTCATTGATGTACTGTTCGCAGGATCGAGTCCGTCTGTCGACCATCAGGTATAGTGAGTCACACGATGTGGCTTCGACAATCGCAGGGGTGGTATTTACGAGGTTTCTTTCCTGGTTTTACACCGTAATTTGGCAAGGATCAGTATGAAGTGGACAATCCGTCGTCATATAACGCTGAAAAGATGTCATGTGATTGAAACAACCCTAACTACGAGTCTACGACCTAAACCCTATCAAATCCAAGTTTAAACTGATTATAATTATACGGTCAGACCATTTGTCGTAATACTGAAGCCGTATCTAATTTGAATACCTAATTGTGAACTACACCGTATACCGAATATATATACACAAGCTTGATTTGCGGGTATTTTCAGAATTCCGTTTCAATTTATTTAAGCCAGTTTATTATGTAAGTTTATTGCGAGATATTAACTGAAAGCTAGAACATTATCGTTATAACTTGAAATTTACAGTATTGCCGGAGTTTAATAATGAAATGGCTTTCAATGACGTCCACTGATCCTGTGTTCGGCCTCCGTTTGTGTTAGCTAAAAATTTAATTAGTTTTAAACGAATTGTTAAATGAATTTAAATTTTTGTTTAACAGTTGCTGTACAGCCCACCAAAACTGAATCTTATATTGATACACACACGCGTCTCTATCAGGCTTTGCTGAAGGACTATGAAAAAGATATCCCTCCCTTACCAGATGACGGTAGCCCTTTCAACGTAGCAATTGCATATAATCTTCACCAGATTGTTGAAGTGGTAAGTTTTTTCTCCTTTTGTTTATGTCAGGCGTAAAACCATTTGATTTAAACCGTCGCCGTCTTACATCTATGACTTGCGTAAAGATCATAAACCAATACCATTTTGAATGAAGTGATATGACTGAAAATTGTGCGGTCTTCGCCAGCCAAATAGCAGCTGTTTAAATACACAGGCACTATGTTGGGCGAAAACCCCTGGCACATACCTTTATCGGTCCTTTTGCAGTTCCATGTTAAAATCTTGACAGCTGATTACAGATTCTGGAGTCTGATAGGGATTGATAGGGATTGTCGAGCTAACTTCAGCCGAATCACCCCTCCATCAAATGGTGATAAATACACCAAATGTGACCTATTTAGGTTATAATATTACACTGACC
>JAQQZZ010040092.1:0-10426 GCA_030265115.1 Mopalia vespertina | reverse complement strand
TACAAAGGCCAAGTCACATGACATTCTGATCACTCAAAGATTACAAAGGCCAAGTCACATGACATTCTGGTCATTCAAAGATTACAAAGGCCAAGTCACATGACATTCTGATCACTCAAAGATTACAAAGGCCAAGTCACATGACATTCTGGTCATTCAAAGATTACAAAGGCCAAGTCACATGACATTCTGATCACTCAAAGATTACAAAGGCCAAGTCACATGACATTCTGGTCATTCAGGTATAATACAGTTTTAATCACTTAAGGATAATATATTTTAATTTCCAGTGTCGTTTGATCATAATTTCCAAATTGGTGGGAATGTCTGTTATATAAAGCTTAAACATTATTTATTTTATGCAATATAGGAAACTGCCTTTCCTATCTGACCACAGAGCCAATGTAATTAACATGCATTCTGTGATGACAAGACAGTTTAAAATGATATCATATACTAGTATGGATTCGTTCTACTTATATTCAAAACAATGTTTCTATGGCTATCTAGGCAACTTTGAGAATATACTTGAAAAAAGTCTGAATAGGCATTGGAGTAATGAGTTGAAAATAAAGCAGAATTTGGAAGCCTTACAACATTTAACTTGCCTAGTCTAAACTTAACTTCTAGATGTCACTGAAAGATGATAGTTTTAAGCCTACATTCAGTAGGACAAAAGTTTTAACTGACTGGGGTGTTGGGATTCACTTTTTTGTTACTTAAGTTAGACATTTAAACCATATTTAATGCATTTAAAATATTGGTAAAAATTCAGAAGTTGTTTTAAGTGCAGATATTAGCTGACAGCCCAATAAGGAAGGAAACACACATGACACCCGTGGCATCAAAGATAAGATAGGACAATTGGAATAACAAGGATGCAGCAACAGATTGGCTCCTGGTTGCTCCTGGCTTCAAAGAACATTAGTGCAACAGGAAATTCCCTCCCTACTGCCCACCTTTCTTGTTTGCAATCTTTTATTGTATTGTAGAAACATAGTAGAGGAGTTTCTGGAAGACTTTTTCATGTTCCTATCCCAAATTCATCAGACCATAACCAGGGTTGACCATTCTGTACCCCCTTTTGACTTGATTTGAACACAGTTATTTTGAAAATAGTAACATTTTAACAATGATTTGGGGCACCCATATATTTTACAGAACCAAATTGACTCTACAAACTCCATTTAATGCAAGGATTGATTGATTGGGGTTTTACGTCGTACTCCAGGGTATTTCACTTATAGGACGACATGCCAGCCCAATAGGTGAAGGAAACCACCCTCGACACCACTGGCAAGAAACAAAGACGAGACGGGACAAATACAGGACAATAACAGGACGCAATACAGACACCACAAACAGATCGGCTTACTGTTCCCCTTTAGCTCTGAGAGCGCCAGGACAACATGAACTCCCTCCTAACACCCGCAATTGTGTAAAAGTAAAAACTAAATTGAAAAGTGTCAAGTTTAAGTTTAACTGGTATTAGAATTCATTCTGAGAGGTATTTCACTTATATGATGTTTTTGGATTACCGGTATATAGCAGAATGCTTGGACGAAACCTCGATAAAATGTCTCCCGAGATCAATATCACCAACACTTTATAATAGTTCCTTTTTACTTTGGGTCGACAGTGCATTTCGGGCTAACCTAAATGTGCCTCAAATAATAACAATGAACGGAATGTTATTTTCTTTCCATGTCATGAAAATGTTTTTCAGCAATCCTAGACATCCAGCGAACCGAGTTATATCTGTTATGTCTTGAATGTGCCTGCAGACCAAACATCTTCAATGGCGACAGAAGGTTGTAAAAGAACAATATAAAGTTGTAAACAGAGGAATTTTCTCACAGCACGATACATGCCATGTCCATGTCTGCTCCCTTGTTCACCTAATAACCTTGCTCGATTTCAAAACATAGATTATTTCTCAGACTTTTTTGTTATGTTTATAATGGATCTTAGATTTTACTTCTTGAAGCAAACAAGCTTATCAATCTTTATGTTTAAGTAATGTAATACGTCACCTCCAGATCAACAGTCTAAAGATTGCCACGTCTTCTCGGTTCAATTATGATGCTGCAAATAAGTTCTGTCATCAACCTTGCAACGATTGCTTGGTTTTAGATTGTCATACTATGGAAGCCATCTCGCTCCCTCGCGTTGTAAATTTGCAACGCGAGGGAGCGATATTTTTAACGTGAGGGAGCGAGAATTTCAACCTCGCTTTCTCGCTTTGCCATTTCGCTCCTTCGCCCTCTCGCGTTGTAAATTTCCAACGCGAGGGAGCGAGATGGTCGCTCTCGGCTATCATATCATACAGAGAATCAAAGTGTATTGGTAAAGCGAAAAGACGAACAAAATACATTTTACTTTGCAGCGACATCAACATTGCCTGGAAGAACCTTTACATGGCGTGACATAATCTAATAGCAGGTTAAATTAAAAGCGTTTCGAGCAACCGTCCCCTGATCAAATTGTATAATTAGCAAAGTAGCTACTAGTGTTACAAGCTGATAAAACAATACTCGAGACATTACGCCATGGTCAAGAGATTTTTACAGTAAAGTAATTAAACCAATCGCGTATTCGATCTCCATTTAAGTAAACGATATTCGATGGATTATCCTGCTACACAAAGCGCATTCTGTTTAAAATCAGATCTGAAATATATTTACTTACTTTTAATTATTTTTTTAAAATCCCATTAATACCGGTCAAAATCAAGTACACAGCTGCTAACCAAAGCTTACCCAGATGTATTCGAATGTACTTCACATATCACCTCGCCATATTGTTAGTTTTTGTTGCTGATAAACCATGTCCGTGTGTAGTGTCAGGATGTGTGGATGTGGCGGTAAATAGGCTGCCAGCGCGCAAACAGATTTTTTGGTGCATATTCACACACCCATCTTGACCTAGCTTAGAGATGACTTATGCGCAGAATCAACCCAAGTTTCGACAATCTCAGTAAACATTGAAACGCTGAATTACTTCTGACTTTCGTCGACTGACCGTTTATCCGACTATTCATTGCACTGTCTGAAAAGTTACTTTTATGACCTCCCATGTTGTCGTATTGTCTTTGACGACATTCAACCCTAGATTCGGGAATAAAGTACAGTTAATGAAGGTATGCTTTTAACCCGATTCCATGAAGCTGTTATATTACATCCAAAACAACTTTCTTAATACCTTGTATCAACATTTCCACGAAGTTGTCACTGTCTTCATAAAGTTTATAGTGACATTGAGACTGGGGCTATAAATATTCTTTAAATTAGTCTGACCCGTCGGAATGATTATTATACCTTCATGTTATCAACTCATATGGGGACTAACTGACTTAGCAACACGGACTTGTTGGTGATTCTTGTGTTTGCAAAACCAATAATACGCAGTATAAACACTCACGAAATACAGCGTTACGCTGCTTAACCAAACAGGCTGTTCTAAATCAAAAGATTTACAATTGCAACAACCGAATGTCGAATTGAACTTGACCCAACTTGCTACATGCAGAAAACAAGTCTCGATTGTATCGTAAATAATAAAATCGGGAGAAATTATAGATACCGGGTATGGGATGCGTACAAGGTAAAGTAAGAGTTTAAGTCAACCAAGCATACGTTCTCAGGGGCATATCGTGCTGGCTACTGGAATCAAGGACAATTAAAATATCACGTGAACATAATGGTCAAAGAGGATATGGACGAAAACAAAATTGAAGATGCCCAGCTGTTATTGACTCGGTAGCCATGCCAACCATGGGAATCACCACTGGTATCCATGGATATATCCAAAAAATGGTATGGGACACGTCGTCTATATCACGCAGGAACTCATTTGAAAAAATCCGCCCAATAACTACTTGAGCTCATGACCGAACACGAGTGGTAACCTTGGTAACCACGAATATGCCCAAATATGGTGCACTTTTATGTTTTATAAAATTGCTCTAAAAGAAATTATAAACATCCATTCAAAACTTTCTGGGTTACAAAACCGACATGTATACGGACGGACAGACGAACCATAGCCATGTCATAAAAAAGACAGATTTAAGTAGGTGTATAAATATAAATTTTGTGTAAATTAAATACAACGGAAAGATTGTTATACTGCTTATTTGCATTTTAGAATCGTACGTTACACCACATAAGAGTATTAAAAACTTTTATTACTTTTTTCTTTAGTGCACTATAAGAGTATAAATTCTCCAATATAGAGCAACTCATCCACACAATAACTCTTGAACAAACACTCAACCAAGTACATTCGCACTCGAACAAAGCCTCTAATCCTGCTATTAACAATGTAGAGAGAGCGAAGTCAGCTTTTCGGGGAATAACAACAGCTCAAAGAGATTAGGGTATTCTTATATCTGGGTAAACCTGACACCTTATCTTACACGCGTGTGATAGATGACTCTTATAATTACAAAATAACTTCTACTCAATAATTCTTAATTCACGTTTCGTGAGACATTTGACACTGCAGTCAGAGCATCTATAATCAGTTCAAACAGGATACGAATGTAGTAGATCGTCAACTTTTCTCCGAGATACAGAGACGGGAGTACCCTTAGCTGTATATGTGGACATCACTATTATATACACTATTGCCGTAATAGTGTATATAATAGTTATGTCCACATATATAGACAACGGTACTCTCGTATCTGTATCTCGGAGTACAGTTGACAATCTATACTACATGGGAAATTTATCAGAAGTCTATTAACTATATTCTGACATTCCACTATCCCTCAAAATATTCTTTATCGAAGCATCACATGTCTATCATCTTCCCGACGCAAAAGGCGGAAAAGAAAATCGCCATAGCCATTCCTACCTTGTCCTCACATCCAAAACTGCCGTCTACAACAGCTACTTTCCAGTAACGTCTCATTACCCAGCCCAATCAGATTGGAGCTTTCATTAGCAAAGTAATCGTTGGTCTAAACACCTGAAGGATGGCAAGTAGGCTACATAATTGTAGATAAACGCACACAACTTAAGACCCATTAACTGAGACCGTGATTTGTAAACGGGTTTCTGATTGGCTGTTTACTTCTACAATAGTCCAATGATTTGTTTGCCAGTTTTTTTATGCCGATTGTGGCAAGGGTGAAAATGTGTACGTCTGGTCTTGTGCATTTTGACCCTTTGCCTTGTGAATATGCATGCCTATCGGTTAAGAACCACTATACTTGGCTATACTATACTATCCATGTTAACATAAATGAGAGAAAAAGTGTACGAAAAAATTGGTGGCCCACCATCAAAAAGAGATTTTAAAATAATGCAAAATCAATACACTATATCAGTCATCAATCAATCAATCAAGCAAGCAATGCACCTTTCAGCAGCTACTAGTGATCTTTCCACCGGGTGTCAATCATTGTACTTCATACACTGCTATTAATATTCCAAACTGAAACCGAATTTTTGACGTTATCAGCAAACGTACATCGGAGCAAAAATCTAGGGCGATTGGTCTCTTAAAGCAGATAAACTTACTAACAGTAGGCTGTGATATTATCTCTTCGATATATAAAATTAAATTTAATGCTACTAATAATTTATGTAGAATGTTAACAAGGACTTTTAAGCCTTATTAAGGTTATTTCATTCATAAAACGGCGTTTCAGTCCAATGGGTGTAGGAAAGCACCTCCGATGCGACTGGTAACAATCACAGACAAGAAAAGACAATCGTTTGTCGCAAAAAACAAAGACACAAAAAAGGATCGGCTTTAATTGTCTCTTTATTTCACATGCATCATGAAGGGCAACAACACCCCCTCCCCCTCCCACCCACCCCACTGTACAAACACACATACTTCCTACGCGACAAGGGATCAGTCTGATAATTATAATGGACTAGCTTAACAATAAATCTCCATTGAATTAGGCCATCGAGTATGATTTGTTAAAACCTAGTGTTCACGACTCGAAGTCATTAGATAACTTAGCAACAGGGACTCCTCTGTGCGCTTGTGGTTAATCTGGACAACGCCGACAGAAACTAATAATGTGCTATCCAAACATTTACGGTATGAAGTTTAACGCAGTTTAGCTAAACACTCTGTCCCAAATTGAAAGATTTACAAGGCTTCAAACTGAGACGTCGAGTTGAACTTGACCCAACTCAACACTAATCCAAATCTGTATTAAACGGAGATCAATTATTGATACTGATAAAAAAAAAATTAGCGCAGAAAACAAAACAAAACCCAGCAAGAAACAAACAAAAATACAACAACATCAAACAGTACAAATAATAATAATAGCCTAATAACAATTAACACAAATCCCACATGAAACAAAATCTTTCTAATACAACAAGTGTAAGAGAGAAAATATAGTATTGGGGTAGAAGACAGTTTAGAAAGTAACAGTACAAGACATTGCGAGACAATCAGGTCGTGTGGTCCCTTTACATCAGTGAGTATAAGAGTAGTGGAACTTCTTATGAAGCTTATTTGTTGATTGGCTGATTGATTAACGCCGTCATAAAACAGATTCCATATGAATGACCGCGATTTACTCACAAAATGTGAAGTGTTTCGCTCCATTTAAAAAAGCTGGTTAAATTCTTCTGGTATAGACAAAGAAAGTTTGACTATTAAAGCTTGAAACAAACTACACTTAGCCAGAGAGCATATGGGTAACAGAGCACGGTTAAAGATCGCCTTAGAAACCAATAGTTGTTTCGGGTAATATCTATACTGACCAATTTAAACATGTAGCAACACATCTAGTTATTATTCCACAACAGTTCAAGTAAACACTTGAGCAGATACCCAACCAGATATACCGGTGGAATGAATCTTCGATCTAGAAACTCCACAGTTAGATTTTTATCTGTTTGTTTAATCATAAAATGGTTGTATTCTTCATCCTCAAAAGATTATACGATAGGCACGCCCTCGAGTTAGGATTATTATGCTGGTGTCGACTCAACAAAAGATCAAGAAAATTATGGTCAAACATCCACCCGAAAGAAAATATAATTAGCTAAGAATTACGGCAACCACATGTGTAAAATATGCCTCAATAGAGTATCGTTGATAAATCAGTTAACCGATTTTCGCTGACACACCGATTGATATCTCTTCTGTTCAGTAGATCCAGGTGGATAAGTATGGATGCTCATTGCGACCAGCGAGTTTGTTGACGTCTCGACAAGTAGACAACTCGCTGGCTGCGATGGATTTTCCTAGATAAGGACTCAAGAATTCAAATACCTATACCATTAGGTCAACTGACTTGTATTGTAAAATCAACATTTTGATTGTCTGTTGGGTCCATTTAATACTTAAGGTTATTTCACTCCAATATGTGAATGAAAGCACAGTTACTGCAGAAATCGTAAATAACGAGACTAGCTTACACTCTTAGAAATAATGGCTTCTGAGAGTTCTTCGTGGAACCATTACGACAAAAACAGTTCTTTCATATAAGACGAGAGGGAGAAGTACTTAGAAAGTAGCTGTGAGGGTTCCATACCGAACCATAAAGGGATTTCACCAGAGCCAAGACCGAATAACCTTAAAGGGATCCAGCCCTGGGAGAACTGGTGCACAAAAATGTCATAGCAACCACCCACAAATGATTTTTGTTTCTTTCAGAAAGTGAATATAAACAGTATTTTCATTATTTTGGGATAACAGTCTCATAGATTGAAAAGATTTTAGTTCAGAAAATTTGGCAGACTCAAGCCGTCGGGGAATCGAACCCACGATTAGTTAGGCACCGACTCGCCAGCTGTAAATGTTGGCCACCTAGACCAGTAAGCCAACTTGCACAGCCTCCTTAAGCTAAGGTGACCGTAGCTTTTCCTAAGGCCTAAACTAAGAAGACGAGCCTCTTTCAAAAATCCCCCTTAGCATAAGGTCTATGGGGCTAAGTTTTCGTCTTAAGTATCACCTTAAGTGTTAAGGTCACTTTAGCCTAAGGAGGCTTTGTGCAAGTGGGCCCTGTCCTTCTACTGTAAAATAGACAGACATATCTATTCACTTAATTTGTCAGACAGCACGCAAGATAGATGGCTGGCTCTGTGTGAATAAATAAATATACTATTTTAAGGATTTTTGACTGGTTTTTGTCTTGGATAATTTAATAGAGTACGGCACACGAAAAAAATGTCGTGAAATCAGTGAACGTCAATGTATAAGATATGATTGACAGCTACTGTTTAGATAGTTATAATGCAAATGTCATATCGGCATTCGCAATTTTGCTTCACATGAACGACATGCCAGTCTGTGCCCCTCCAATCATGTTAAAGCCAATGTTACGGTGTAAAATTGGTTGACAGTCGCGATGAGCACAGGCATATGACTTTAAACAGTATGATTTTTTTTAATTCATGAAAATAATAATAAAACATTTCATTTCTACACGTGTCAATATACCGCAGTTGCTAAAGGGGCATTGTTGTTTGGGGAGGAATCGTGTTCACATAAATAGTTATTAGGTGACTTGAGATATGTCAAATACTCGTCAATAAACAAAGAGTCTATCGTTATACTATCAAACCACGAGCCGGATTGGATACCTGTCAAGCTAGTGTAGACTCTGTGGGTAGATAAACATGGGATGGGGGTAAGAGTACCAGAGGAATAAAGGAGACGTTGTTAGTGTTCTGTGTATCTTTAGTTAACAATGTCAACAGCCTCAGATGACTCGGGAGGATTCGGGGTTCAACTACATCAACTTTCAAGTCACACTCTTGTTTTGTGGTTTTTGTCTCGCGCTGACTCTGCTGACTTAAGGCGGGAAAATAGGCCTATAAGTAGAACAGCCTTTTCAGCTCCCAGATACACATTGCACAAATTATAAGCTGTAAGCATACACTATCTATCTATACCAGACCTGCCTATCGGGAGTATTTTGTACTCATAATTGTTGTTGAATACACCACTGTGCCATTAGAATACTCACAAAAATCGAAATTATATGGTAGGCGTTATCACCAAAATACACACAATGATAAGAAATAACTCCTTAAAAGGAATGTTTTTACACATACATTTCTTCTAGGGTTGGCATGTCTGCTATACGCGCGTAATCAGAGATGTATGTTTAAATAACTTAACATAGACTTAGTTAATTATGGGAGTAGAATACGCGCATCCAAGGTTAATTCAATGTGAGGGAATTCAGTTCGTGGTCGAAAAAGTGAAGCGGTAGATCAGTTGTTCGTGATGATAATTGATAACTGAAACAATCAGAGTGTACGATTATTTTTCTTGAAAGCACACTAAAGTTGCGAGTGTCATCGATAATACCTTCTCATTAGAATCACGCCAGCTTAATGTTAAGCTGAATCCCCATATTTTCACCATATATTAATGCCCGTATATAAACGTCAGACGCTAATGCTAGCACTTGACAGACGATGTCCTACAGTATCTAAACGTTTTTGACACACCAACACATTTCAAGCATTATTTAATCTGGTTGGAGATCACTATCGGAAATGCTCGCCTTGCCTCGGCCGTAAAATAGACGGGTCAAGAAAACGACCCGATTTCCGACAGACGCACGAATCATCAACATTCTACCGCCAACAAATTCAACGTCTAGAAGAAAAGTTGTGGATGAAAAGGTCATTTCAAAGGCAGTTTGAGGGCAAAACATGTTCTTTCAAAATCAGGGACTATAGAGACGTAACTTCTGTTGGAATGAACTCCACTCTTCTGGTTACCTCTAATGCAAAAGTCACCATTGCTCGGCCATACTCAACGAAATGAAGATTGATTTAATTATTTAATGATGCTGATGTCACAAACCTACGCGAGTTTAATGTAAAGCTGAATCCCTATATTTTCACCCGTTTATAAACTTCAGAGAAATAAAAGGTTTTCTTCGGAGTTTCTTCAAATGATCGGGTTCTTCGTTACACCCATCGTTCAATTTTATATACAGAATATATATTCTTTTTCCAGACCATTTCAGGTTCATTATTAGCAAAGCTTTGATTGAAACCAGTTCAATATCAAGCCATGACAGCTATCTTGTAGCAGATCCTACACTCTTAGAAATAATGGTTCTTTCAGGATTCTTTAGAAAAGAGGATGGTTCAATTTGGAACCATAACAACAAGAACGGTTCTTTGATATTAGAAGAAAGCGATAAAAACTGGAAACAGTTGCTGTGAGGATTCCATACAGAACCAAAAAGGGTGCCACCAATGCCACGGCTGAAGAACCTTAAGTGTACGATTATTTTTTCTTGAAAGAACACTAACGTTGCGAGTGAGTGTCATCGATAATACCTTCTCACTAGAGCCATATTTGCCTAAGAGTGTCTTAAGCCAATGCCACACCAAAGCGACTCGACTCAACTCAACCAGTCAGTTGTGTCTAGTTGAGGATAGTTGACATAAGTCTGAGGCTCAAGTCACACCGC
>JAQQZZ010040070.1:0-10426 GCA_030265115.1 Mopalia vespertina | reverse complement strand
TTAAAAAAGTTATGCCAAGTGTTAGTCACGTGGTATAAATATCAGCTGACTTTAGAAGAATCGCCGACTCAGAATCGTTCCGTGTGCGGCAAAAGCTGTCGCCGACGGAAAATCTCTTGCAATTAGTCGCTCGTGTGCGGCAGGCTTAATGTATTAATTTACTGTCTTGCATGAATGTCTTACCTTCTGAATATTGTATACTTTTGGGAAAATATAAATTAAGCATTGTGTCTTTGTATAGTTCTGTATGTTTAATCCTTAGCTATATAGACATGTTGTCTTTTGGTCATATGTCGAACTAGAAACTTACTATTTTAGATTAGTATATTAATTAATTATATGAACATTTAATTACCCCACCCCCCTCTTCCCCACCCCACACAACTAACTTTTAATTCATCAGTATAATACAGGTAAATAATAGACATAATAGATTTGGTCCACTTATAATTTGATCTTTCGCAATACACATCCCAACGGCTTTGTATCCCGTTTGGTTTGGATGACCTAGCGCATCTACGCTATACTATAAGCCTATTGTATTGAAGTAGTACGAACTCTCCGTTCTAATGTACAGAAATGTAGAGCACACTTTCGTCAGACCTCTTCTAATTTGCCCGTTGCATTGAACAACTCATCCTAACAGTTTGAGCTACTTGGCGGGTTTTTCCTTGTAAAGTTTAGCGTCAATGTGAAGGTTCAAATAAGAAGCGGTGTTGTGCTCAGAAGATTTGAAAACAGATAATTATGAATAGTTTATTGAAAATATCGCTAAATTACAACAAACACTGAATGAATAGTGGTATATGCTTTTGATGGTACTATGCGTCTTTATTTTACTTCGATATCTATCTGACAACAGTATAGCGTGACTAAGTTTAATACCGAGTTTGTGGAGATATCAATTTTTCCCTTTGCGGCAAAATGCATTTAGTCCAAGTCACACTAGAGTCAGAATGAGCCGGAATGTCACCGGAATGAAAATTCGTGGTGTTTTCCTGGATATTAGCAGTGTATTCTAAAAGTTCCGCCTGCGTTCAAAGCGCATCCTAAATAGTCTGGTCCATTCTTGTGGCCAGCCCTAATGTTGGCCAGAATGTTGGTTTAATGTTGGTTTATATTCCCTACGTGGGAGGCGCGGATTTAGCGTAATATTTTATTTTTAACATTGTATGACTAGTTTACATATTTTAAATTAATTTACATATATGGTTTTAATTTTATAAAGCCCTTTATGTTCTTTTGGGGGGATCTCTTTCTTTATAACTGTTTTGTGTGTGTGTGTTTTTTTTTGTCCGAGGATATAATACTAAACCCAAGTTTACGCCGATTTATAAAATAATCTTATTTATGATATATTTGGTCGCAGGTGCTTGGAACAGTCTGGAGGTTAAAAAGTATGCAAACTTTTACAGAAGTTTTTCCAGCAAATTAACGATTTCAAATACAAAATTGAATGAAGAATATCTAATCGTTTTCTTAAAATGTTTTGAAAGCTTAATAGATATAACAATTACACATAGACTGCTTGGAATCTGACAAATGTAGTGTTCCTTCTTTGTCAAAGGCTTAAAAGTATTTTTTTTATACAAGTAAATCTTTTTTATATAGACTTTGCCATATAAATTGCTCTTTATACAACTACTGTTTCGATTAGTTGAAGCAGATGTCAAGCAGTTCTAGTCAAAGAATTTGTACGTTTTTCGGTTTATGTTAAACAAAAGTCAACAGAGCAAATATCCGTCACAACACAGCTTAAAATGTAACTCACAAAAACGTAATGCGTTTCTTGAAGCATTTATCTCGATACAACAGCTCCTATCGGTGTCATTTTTGTGGCACGAGAAGTGTTGGTATAAAAGTCATGGGTAGATAATGATCTTCTCAAGTGAATGATCTGTGTATTCCACTGACTGTCCTTTCTACGATGTCACTTGTATAGTCAGCTGATTGAAATTGGACTTTATATTGGCTGGTTTTGTTAACTTCCTTACACCATGGCCCTCTTCTCACACAAGGTGCACAATAAACATCCATATATATTGTCTTCAACATGTCATTAAACCGTGGAAAACAATATGAAAAAAATGTATTGAAAAGAGAAGTCGATTTGGCATAACTAAGGAGCTTATGTGAAGTTCAGATTGTCTTGACGGTATGCACCAATAACTACATCGATGAAGTTAACCGTGTATTTCCATGTGCCACTATTTAATAATGAACTGTAATAGATTATTTCAGACGCGACAGTGTCAGCGTGTTGCCAGGATGTTTTAATCGCTGTATTCATCAGTAGCGGAAAGGTTCATAAATGCCCAGTAATGAGAGTGGTCACCGCATTGGCCAGTAACTAGTAACTCAGTACCCACAGACCTAACCCGGAATTGGAATAGTCCTCAACATACAGTGATTAGAGTGTTCAGTCTACTGTTTTCCGTTTAAACTAGAATGGGTGACAACATTCTTACCCGTCTTGCCAAAGCTGGTGACGACTATCTTAATGGTGGTTATTTAAACAGTAATGAGCTGTTTTTGACAATCCCATAATTCTAAGATCCATGTGATTAGATTAGATGTGATGTATAAAGAGCAGCATTGTACAAGCAACCCATGTGCGCCAAGATCAGTAGTTTGCGTTGTTTACGTTCACTTGTGCCAAACAGGGTAATCTCCTATAATGATGCACAATAACAAATAATAATGTACCTTAAAACCGCCGACTGCTCGCCCAATCAGTGAACACCATCGAAAAGATCGAAGCTTTCTCTTCAAAATTGGCCCGCGTTCGTGGCTTAGTGGCACTTAGACACACTAATCCTACCTCGATGTACCGCTCATGGATTCGAGTCCGTTTGTCGTCCATCAGGTATATGATTTGAACGAGGTTTCCTCTCAGTTTTTAGTTTAGTTTAGTTTATTGATTCATACTCATACAGATCCATGGGATCCATTAACAGAGATGATAACAAATTAACAGAAAATAAGAGGAACAGGTAGAATTATGAATACATAATGGCAAAAGTGAAATTCTAATTTGCCAAAAAGCAAGAAAAAGTCTTAAAAGTATCAAATTGGTCTATATTTGTTTTTAAATTGTGTAAATGAGGCAAAGATATCGATATCATAAGAGCAAGACACGGTGTTAAAAAGATGTTGAGATCTTATTAAAACATGGTTTTCCTTAACAATAAACCACAGGTAGGTGGATAAAATAGGTTCTTAACCCGTGATATTCTAGTTGGTACTTTATAAGATATCATTCGTATAAGATAAGGTGAATTAAAAAATCTATTTACACAACGATGTAGATATATTAAATCAAATCAGTTTCGTCTACAACCAAGAGATGGTAATTTGAAACGTGTACACACATCATCATAAAAAGCAAGCTCTTTGAGTTGACAAAGCATGATGTAATGTCATTGACAAATAGCAAAAATAAAGATGGTCCTAATATAGACCCCTGTGGCACTCCATTTGGATTTCTACAAAATCTGATTTGAGAGTATTTTGCTAATTCTAATAAAAAATACTCTATAATCAAATTGTGACTAGAGTATCGTGTTTCTTTGGGTTAGAGAGAAGACAGTATATGACTTTAGGTGGAAGGGAGGTTTACTAAATAGGTGAGAACACAGGTACATACGACATGAAAAAGATGACGTTAGTTTAAGTGTAATTATTAAGGGTTATTGCTAGGGTTTAATACTAACCCTAACCCAGAACTAAGAATTAACATTTTGTCTAACACGACGAACATTTCAAAACACGTTAGGAATTGGTGTATAAAAACGTCTTAACTCTTAGAATAAGTTTCTAGTTATAGAATGACTGGATCTCACCAGATCATGTGTATATTTTCTGAGTTAATAAATCTTCAGTGCTACAATGACCTCCATCGGAAACCAGATTTCAACGGTGTTGTATTATGTCATTATGTCATGTAGATGTAACAAAATCGGGTTAGTCTGGATAGAGCTGCTGCCGAAAACTTGGTGACGAGAACCCCGTGATTTTCGATCATATCTCGTAATGTATCTTTTTATTTGATACTTGAAGCACAGACATTTTATAAAAATGTACCTAACGATATGGAACACGGTTTGCTAAATACGAAATGCCCCACAACCGTATGTCAACGGCATATAGTAATTACGTTGTGATTTCTTAAGGCTAGCACTCTCTATACCGTAATGTATGTGACGTTGGAAACGAGCTGCTTGTAACGAACGTATTGTATATAAAAACAATTTTAGCTTCAGCTCGATTACCCATGATTCAAAAGTCATTTCTTAAATTTTCCATGCGCAGACAGAGAAATATTAGATATCCTAACGCCGCACACAGCGCTAAAGGCTGGTCAAAAAGCACAATGTTCCATACGTCGAGTTAATTTATATCTGCAATAAAATATGACTGCGAGAAAAAATTACCAGAAAGCTAATCTATTTTAATCAAGTTGACTGTAACCTGAGTATCGGAGTAACCCGAGTATATTACTATCATGTCCTGGGGCCGGTTGCTCGAAGCGCTATTAAATTTAATCTGCTATTAGATTATGTTGTAGGTCTATCTCTTACAAGTATTAGAGACTTAATCTGGCGTAAGTGACTAATCCTGTTTCGAACCACTGACCCCAGGGGAAAAATAAAGCAAGGAAATATTCAGATTAGGCTCACACGCTCACATACACTAGGACAACGTATTAAGAACAACCAGATTTTCGTTACAAAACAATACAGATTGAAGGTCCCGCTGGACCCTTGGATGATTTTCGTTACAAAACAATATAGATTGAAGGTCTCGCTGGACCCCCATGGATGATTTTCGTTACAAAACAATACAGATTGAAGGTCTCGCTGGATCCCTTGGATGATTTTCGTTACAAAACAATACAGATTGAAGGTCTCGCTAGACCGCTTGGATGATTTTCGTTACAAAACAATACAGATTGAAGGTCTCGCTGGACCCCCATGGATGATTTTCGTTACAAAACAATACAGATTGTAGGTCTCGCTGGGTCCCTCGGATGATTTTCGTTACTACACGATACAGATTTAAGGTCTCACTGGACCCCCATGGATGATTTTCGTTTAAAAACAATACAGATTGAAGGTCTCGCCGGATCCCATGGCTGATTTTCGTTTCAAAACAATACAGACTGAAGGTCTCGCTGGATCCCTTGGATGATTTTCGTTACAAAACAATACAGATTAAAGGTCTCGCTGGACCCTTGGATGATTTTCGTTACAAAACAATACAGATTGAGGGTCTCGCTGGACCCCCATGGATGATTTTCGTGACAAAACAATACAGATTGAAGGTCTCGATGGACCCCTTGGATGATTTTCGTGACAAAACAATACAGATTGAAGGTCTCGATGGACCCCTTGGATGATTTTCTTTACAAAACAATACAGATTGAAGGTCTCGATGGACCCCCATGGATGAGTTTCGTTACAAAACTATACAGATTGAAGGTCTCGATGGACCCTTTGGATGATTTTCGTTACAAAACAATACAGATTGAAGGTCTCTATGGACCCCCATGGATGATTTTCGTTACAAAACAATACAGATTGAAGGTCTCGCTGAACCCCTTGGATGATTTTCGTTACAAAACAATACAGAGTGAAGGTCTCGATGGACCCCTTGGATGATTTTCGTTACAAAACAATACAGATTGAAGGTCTCGATGGACCCCCATGGATGATTTTCGTTACAAAACAATACAGATTGTTTTGGATGATTCTGAGGAAAACAATTCTTCTGATCACATAGTCACGTAGAATTTAGAACGGACTTTTTCGAGTGTATATAATTTTGAAAAGTTTGGATACTCAACATTACAGTTATGTCATGTTTGTGAAAGTTTGATAACAATATTGCAAATTGAATGAATGTCAACAGGACAGAAAGTAGCAGTGAAATTTTAACGTTTTATTTCTCATCAATAGTATTGCTATAAGACCAAATAATTTAGTTTATTTAGTAGAATAGCCCTTTTACAAAAATCAAATCATGCGACTTTCTTGTTTGTTAAACCATAAGAAATCGTAAAAAAAATTGCCAAATTAAATACCTTTCAGAAAACATTTTAAAAAATCTAGATCGAACATTAAAAACTGAGGTACCCTTTTTTTAATGCAACAAATTTGAAATCCCTATGCTGAACTGTTTTCGATAAATAAACAAGAGTCTATATATAATCTGCCTATAGTGTTTCTAATAGGCATTGAACATTTGGATGTTAATAGTCTATATTTACTCCAACACTATTGGGGCTTAGTCAATTTAATGGCTCTATTGTGTTGTATGATATTTGGTTTAATATAGACGTTACTTCATTCATCACTAGAACTGGTCAACATATGACAAAAAGTCCCACAGTCGGGAGCCTAGTCTGCTGTACTTAACTCACTTGCCTACATCACAACCACGGACTCAAATTTTAGTATTTGCAATTTGAAAAGCTTAGCAGAAAGTACACTTGAAAGGTTGAACGTGAAATGCAATGTGTGCTTAAGAGCACTACTTTAATGGAACTAAGTCAATCATTCTGTCGATCAGACTTATAAAGGTCCACTCCACTGTTAATACATATGTTAACTAATCTTTAAGATTTTGTTTTGCCTTCATCTCTGGAATAGCTCACAAAACTGTTATCGACGTTTTTCCTTATTTAAATAAGCGTAAAGGAGGTAAAATGAAACATTAGAGGACCACGCAGTCGTTTGTTGATTTGTGCTCACAAACATACCAACCAGGATCAACTGTGTTCCTGTGCGATTTATAACCACACTTAATAAACTGCGATCCGCTCTGGACAAGCTGTAATCATTTCATTTTATAGGCGAAGGAACGTCCCAAACACATGTTGTCTTAACTGTACAATTGTCCATTAATGTTTACAGGGCAGTAACCGTCGATCAAAGTTAAGTTAACCAAGACTTATTTTTGTTGTACTAAATAAAATTGTTTGGAATATGCCACAGGAATATGAAAATACTGTACCTAAAATGTCTAATCCTCTCTCACAAAGGCCCATTATAGCATTCAAGAGAAACAAAAATTCTAGTGGTTAAGGCGAAACTTCCCGCTGTATCAGACATGTTGTAACACTCATTTTTTTTAGTGGTTAATTTCTACGGTTAATGTTTATATCTCTGAAGTACCATTTTGTAGATTGATTTATTTGTAACTCATATCGAATATTTTGATTGTAACTTGTTTATCATGAATTTAAACATATATATGTTCAAAGTTTTTATTCATTCTCCAAAACCATTTTAGCGAAACATAAAAAATTTCATTAATATATGGCAGTTAATACAAGGTATAGGCATCGGATATATAGACTAAAAAAGGAGTTAACGCGACCTTCACAAACATCTGCTCACATCATCTATATATCGGGCTTCCCTTTTGTTTTCCGATGCCATAGGAAAGCCTACTTCTGAGTAAGGAACTTACTAGGCTTCGCACCTTTTTCCTGTAGATACCGGGAGACATTCACATCGGAATTCGGATTCGTCGTGATTAAGTGAACATGTTGCATTTTTGCAAGGATTTGGTTCGCAAGTGGCGACCTCACAGAGCAGGCCTTTATAACCGACTTCACAGATGCAAGATAGTTCTGTTGAATCATAAATAGCGAGACACTTTCCGTTTTTACACGGGTTTGGAGAACACGTTGCAGTTTCACAGAGGTCACCGAGAAATCCGTCCCGACATTTACAACTAGAAGTTTTGCCATCTTCTGACGGAATACATTCGCCGTTCTCGCAAGGGTTAAGTTGGCAGATCAACGAAGTTTCACAGGTCTGCCCCGCGAAACCAGGTTCGCAGTCACAGACGAAGACGTCACCTACAGCTGTGCAGTTACCATTTAAGCATGGATTTAAAAAACACGGGAGAGACCGTTCACAAAATGTCCCACCGTGTCCTTCATCACATTCACAAACAAACTTTCCTTTCACTGACTTACACTCTCCGTGTTGGCACGGGTTAATTGAGCATAGGTTTCCAATTTCAATGTCACAAAAACTACCAGTGTAGTCTTCAGGACAGACACAGGTGAATCCAGAACGGTCTGGTGATTGCTGACATAAACCGTGGTTACACGGAGAACTCTCACAGCCAACCTTCTTCATACATGGTATCGGGTCATATGCACTCCCATAACCTGTGAAAATAAATATTACAAAGAAGTTTAAACACAAGCGCGTTCACACAGCTCTATATATTTTATAAACGCGGATATATGTTTTTTAAAGTGCTAGCCTCAAGTGGGGATCGAAATCAAACCCGTGACCGCCGAGGTGAGGGAGATGTGTGGCCCAGAAGAATGCACTCACTAGAGCGCACACTCGAGTGGTTGTATTCCTACAAATCATTCCAACTCTACATTGCTCAACCTTAGCTGATACTAAAATCCAACATTCCCAACTTTACTTCTTTTCTTATTCGGTATACTTGAGTCACTGACACCATACGGTGAGAAAACCTCATCCAGAATGAGTGTGGTTAATTAAACCATCCTGTGCACTAGTGCTTTCTGAGCTGTGTGGTGGGGGGCTGTAAATCTTTTTGCGTCATGTTCCACGATCAGTGCATGTTTTAATGAAGGATGCTTCACGGCGTCATATGGGTCAAATAACCTTAGGTGAGATATAAACCTCAATCAATCACACTGAAAAGTATACATTTTGGACAATAGTGTATTCTGATGTGTGTGGTCAGACTATAAAAATGGTCTAAAGACAGACTAAGAAAGGTAATTGCCTGTGTTTGGCGGCGAGCTGTCAACATGGTAGCTGATGTAAATACAATACTGATCTGTTGGCAACAAAAAGACAAACCTGAGCGACAGACACGATTGCCATATTCATCACATGTATAGTAACCATGGGTTTCCTCCGCTTGGGCTTTACAATATTTGGTACAAGTAGGCCCGTAATAGTATGGGTAGCAAATCCGTTCGCCATGTTGGTTGCACGTATAAAATCCGTCTGCTTCACTCTCTTGTGACTTGCAATAGTTCTTACAATTTTCACCGTAATAATGAACGGCACACGCCAGGCGCCCATTCCGGTCGCATACATAATTCTGGTTTGGTTTGGGTTTGCATAAGTTGGTACATGTTGGCCCGTAATAGTATGGGTAGCAAATCCTTTCGCCATATTGATTACACGTATAGTAGCCATCCGTTTCACTCTCTTGTGACTTGCAAAAGACAGAACAATTTTTACCGTAGTAATTAACGGAACAAGCTTGAGGCCCATCGTCGTCGCATACTTCATTCTCGCCCGGTTTGGACTTGCAGAATTTAGTACATGTTCGCCCGAAGTAGTACGGGTAGCAAATTCGCTCACCATTTTTACTACACGTATAGTAGCCATCCTTTTCACTCTCTTGAGACTTGCAAAAGTCCTTGCAATTTTCACCGTAATAATGAACGGCACATATCAGGCGTCCATTCTCGTCGCATACGTAGTTCTCGTTTGGTTTGGGTTTGCAAAAGTTGATACATGTTGGCCCATAATAGTACGGGTAGCAAATCCTTTCGCCATATTGATTACACGTATAGTAGCCATCCGTTTCACTCTCTTGGGACTTGCAAAAGACGGTACAGTTTTTACCATAATAATTAACGGCACAAGTTAGGAGCCCATCGTCGTCACATACGTAATTCTCTTGCGGTTTGGGTTTGCATAATTTGGTACATGTTCGCCCATAATAGTACGGGTAGCAAATCCTTTCGCCATATTGATTACACGTATAGTAGCCATCCGTTGCACTCTCTTGGGACTTGCAAAAGACAGTACAGTTTTTACCATAGTAATTAACGACACACGTTAGGCGCCCATTTTCGTCGCATACGTAATTCTCGTCCGGTTTGGGTTTGCAGAATTTAGTACATGTTCGCCCGAAGTAGTACGGGTAGCAAATCCGTTCGCCATTTTTACTACACGTATAGTAGCCATCCTTTTCACTCTCTTGGGACTTGCAAAAGTCCTTGCAATTTTCACCGTAATAATGAACGGCACATGCCAGGCGCCCATACTCGTCGCATACGTAGTTCTTGTCCGGTGTGGGTTTGCAGAAGTTGGTACACGTTCGCCCGTAATAGTATGGGTAGCAAAGTCGCTCGCCATAATGATTACACGTATAGTATCCTTCGTCTTTATTCTCTTGGGGCTTGCAAAAGTCCTTACAGCTATTGCCATAGAACCACTCATCACATACAACGGTAATCTTGTAACTTAGTCTGGAAATGTCAAATAAGAAACAATATATTTTTAAAAAATTGTCATTTTAACATTGACTAGATATGTTTGATTTCACTTATATGACTACGGATTGCCCATTTCCAACTGTTCATTGCTGAAATACAGTGGGGAGAGCCGGGATGAAACCTCGTAAC
>JAQQZZ010040048.1:0-10427 GCA_030265115.1 Mopalia vespertina | reverse complement strand
ACTAAACTAATCCTAAACTAACACTCAACTAACACTTAACTAACCCTAAACATAACAATATTCCTAAAAATAACACTAAACTAATCCTAAGCATAACACTAAACTAACCATGAACATAACACTAAACACAACACTAAACTAGCCCTAAACATAACACTAAACTAACCATGAACATAACACTAAACATAACACTAAACTAACCATTAACATAATACTAAACATAACACTAAACTAACCATGAACATAACACTAAACATAACACTAAACTAGCCCTAAACACAACCATAACACTAAACATAACACTAAACATAACACTAAACATAACACTAAAATTGATGTCCCCTCTTACATGACAGACTTACTGACATTTAAGTATGGCATAGATGTTAAAGTATGTGAATCACCATATTGTATGTGAGTGATTATTTACACACAATATTTTAACGAGCTATTCTTGTATTTATAAGGACAGGAGATAAAGCCTTGAGCAAGTTATGTCTGGCACTCTCTTAAATTAAACCCTACATCAGTCACTTCATAGACTCAAATAATAGGTGGCCTGTTACAATGACCCACTTTACATCTAACTAAAACAGCTACATGTAGTTGTTTGTATTGTATATTTAAAAATAAAAGCAATGCAAGTTAATGTACATGTACTACAGTCGGGGAATCTAAAAAATACCAATGAATATCTGGGCCACTTGCTTAAACTAAGAGCGAGCATCCTAATAAAAGTGATAAAAAGTCAATTCAGAACTAACTAAATTCTCAAACAAACCTAGATAAGAACTCCAAGGAAAAAGAAATTAATTGTGACATATAAAGGGTATTCAACACATGCTTTTATTATACCAAAAGCTTAACTCAAAAACTATTCGGTCAATTTTGAATTTTTGTCTTTCTTGCAATTATTTTGAAAAGTTTCTCAGAGATAGTCATAAACATTTGAAGATACATGTCCTTTGTGGCTCACCCGTTTAGCATAATCATTTATAAATTGTCTTTCAAAAGTCATGCATGAAAGTTCATAGCTATACATGATTAGCATACATGATTACTGTATACTGTTTGTGCATATGTAGCACAGAATATGACAAAAGCAAGAAATATTCTTTATACTAAAAATGTTGATTGTTGTTGTATTGACACTGAATAATCGCAACAGAATATAACCTCTATAATCATTCAAGTTCAACTTCTTTTATCTAAAAAATGTGTAAACCCGTTTGATAAACATCATAGTAACACAGATATTAGTCTACTTGTCTTCAGGGTGAGTACAATTACAGTACTTGACGTGATAGGATATGGATGTTTGCAATAATCTGTTTTCTGAATAGGAAATTTTTTTCATTCTTGACACTGCCCTGCACAAATTCTCTTAAGAAACATTTTTGATTGTTTGAAACCTGTAAGGGTTTTTATGATGTACTTAAGATGCATCTATGAGATCAGCATGCCATACATGTATATGATGACAGACTGTTTATTTCACACTGTTCCTGGCTTAAATACAGATGGAAACCCCGACATTTCCAGAGCCACATTGGTGACCCACTCACCTGTGACCTTATGGTCAACAGAAGGACTCGAACTCGTGAACGGTAAATTGAAGTAGGATTAGTAAGCAGACATTCTAATCACATTCAAAGAGTGACGGAAACTACCCTCAACTAAAATGGCAAAGGCTATTTCACTTATATGATGGCGGTGTATTCCAACAATAATTGACATTGGCGAAACCATAAAATATGAAGTGTTTTGATACAGTTGGAAAGGTAATTTACCTCCAGTGCTAAGTTAAACAGTATTGGTAAACTCTAAACAAGCTGCCCTTAGCCAGAGGGCTTTGAAAAAGGAATTCTTTACACAGTTAGCCCCTCAAAGATATACATGTATGTACAAAAGTCATTGTATTATGCAGTTGGCTTGCAATAATATAATGTAAATCAACATGTTTATTAGTAAATGTCATAATAAACTATATAATAAAACGATTACATTTACCTACTTAAGGAGTTAACATTCTTCTAAAAAATATATTATCCTTGTCGGCACTACTTCCCTTACATATCAAAAATTTATTTCAACAGTACCGAGCTTCATGTACACTATTACAGCAATAAAATGTGAACTGTTTCGCTCAGTTGGAAAGTTAAAGTTCCTCCAGTCAAGGTAATAGGACAATGCTTGGGATATTCTACCTTTTACGCCAGCAATCTTTAACAATATGACACATATTTCAGTTTATCATATCTCAATAAAAAAACACAACAAAAATTCACTGAATGAATTTCCCTATTTGTTTTCAGAAGTCAATGTTAAAAGATTGTCAAAAAGGATTATGGTTTGATAAGATAGTGTTCAAATGGCAAGAAAAGATATTATCAGTCAATGGACCACTGCTCACTAAATCACTTTTATATTCACATAAATGTGGACACTGCAAACCAACATGTCTAAGCAATGTACTGCATACACCATAGTCAGTAAGAAAATGTCTGCCGTTGGCAATAAACAATTGAAAAATCTAATAAATGTAGTTACTACAACCAGCCACTCAGCTTTTAAAAACAGTGGTTTACAGGAATTCAGATATAACTGAATCAAAATCCAACTAAAACATACCTAATTGCCTATACAGATGTGCTTCTAGCTTGTTCACTTGTTAAAGCTGTGACACCTGGATATTGTGAAGACATGGTACAAAATGTTTTGTTCTATTACAACATAGAGAACTGGTTTAAATATTCAACCCTGCCTCAAACCTTGAAGCCAGTCAAATGCTATGTAACCTTTTCTTTCGGAGGACAAACAGAAGCTTTGAAATGGCACACCTACCTTCATTGTGAAACTATGTACAGCCAGGTGACTGTCTGTAACACTGACTAAGAACATGTATATTGGTTGAAAGCATATGCTATGTACTACAGGTACACAGACTGACCTACATCAGAATCAAGGGGACACCTTTGGTATGTCAAAAGATCATCTAACATTATGCTGTGTACTATCAGACTGAGCACTATCTCGTCAGCAGGGTACCTGGGTTTTATCATTCAGTAATAGAAGCTGTTGGTGGTGGGCCGATGGATCTATACAGTATTGCACTCAGATAGAAACTGGCCATGGTAGGAAGACTGATCTATACACTAGCACACAGAAATAGTTTCCTAGACCTACATGTACTGACACTTCAATCTACAAGCAGCATATTTCAAATTGACCAATGTATTTGCGATGCTCTATATTCGTTATGTCAAAGTGTCAAAAACCAAGGAGCAACTAAAAACTTGTAAAGAGTATATTCATATATTATGTCCTTAACAAAAACTGTTTTCAGGTTGTCTGTCCAGCCAGCATTCTCCAGTATCTCTTTTCTTCTACTATACAAGTGATCAAAGCCAACAGTCCATTGAGCCCGCAGGTCTGAATGCTCTCTGCCTAGCAATATACTATCACTTTACATTGGACTACCTGCTCACTTTACTTCTTAAATGTATTTCAAAACAATAAGGCAATGTTGTTTAAACTCCTTGTGCCAGGTATCTGATACCAAACTAACACATGCTCCAGCCAGAAGTCATTATCAAAACAGGAGCTTTATATAATTTATTAGTCCTTTAGAGACTAGGACAAGTTCATCCATAAAAGTTACCAAAGTTCAAGTGTGACAGCAGGACATTCATCACAGGTAAGCAGTAATACAGTACAGGATCATTCTGTAGAGTACAGGAAGCTATCCCTAACTTCATTACTCAGAGTAAGCAGAAAATCAAGTAAAAGATAACTGTGTACATACATACAAACATACATTGTACATACTACAGTACCTCTTTCAATCAAGATAATATGTACAGCTGGCTGCACACTACTCAAGTCTTTCAGATGAACAGTTCCACATTTAAAACTAAACATTAGCTGAGCAATTACTGGTATTAAGTTACATGTACATGTACGTCTTTCAGATGAATAAATAAAAACAATAAAAAAATTATATGTGGACCAAAAAATTACAATGCCAAATATAAGTATAATGAACATTTGCCAATGCCTTAGAAAAACATCATCAGATACAAGCACCACAAAAAGTTAAAACTTTTCACTGTGCACAAGTGCCAGGCCCTTTAAACGGCTTGATAGAGCTTCGTGTCTACATGCCGATTATACTAAAAAATAGACACCTACCATGTTATATCTTTAACAGGTTTACATGTACGTAAACACTCCTTCCAGAGTTCAGCGAACACTGCAGACAATCCCCTTCTGTCATGACACAACCTAAACTGCTATTCTTAAAGCCGATCAGTCATGCGCTCAAGATCCGACCTCTTGATAGACTCTCTTCAGTAGAGATAGATTACAAACAGTGGCACTCTAAACTGCACAGTGTTTATCTACTACCTCAACTGTAACTTTGTCTGATTAGTTTTGTATCCTACTCAAAAAATAATAATTGGAAACTCTTCGAAATTTATGTAGCCATCTCAATTCATGACTGATTTCAACGAAACATTTTCAATGTCAGTTTATATAGCTAGGACCTCATTATGAAAACAGTGTTAGTTTTAACCTGCATGCATGAATTACCCCAATTTCCTGTGTGAATATTTTGATTGCATACTAAACAAGATTATTATAATTTACCATGTATAATAAAACGCACCATTTAAGCAGGCTTACAATGAAAGGTGGTCATAAGGGAGTTAATCTAGATTGAGGTGAGGGGTCACTGAAATCAGATGAGCTAATGAGGCACTGTTTTTATTGATTATTGTTTTACACAGTGCTTAAGGGTATTTCACTTAAATGACAGCGGTGTATTCCAACAATAATTGACACTAGCACAACCAAGATGTGAAATGGTTTCATAATGTTGGAAAGTTAAACTTCCTTCAGTGCTAAGTGAAGACAGCAATGCTAGTGTTGAAACAAATTACCCTTAGCCAGAGAGCTGTCAAAGTCAAACTCAACAGTATCTCACTCATATGACGATGGATTAGCCATACTTGGAAATCAAAAAGAAACCTTGTATAAAATACCACCCTGATGGCTGGAGCGACGTCATGTGACTTCCTCACATACATATAACTCCATGTAACATTATTTTAAGTTAAACTTTCCACATGGTAACAGATTTGTTTCACAGATGAATTACATGTCATTGAGGAATGATCCTTTGGTCGACTCGAACACATTAAAGTTTAATATTCCATCTACAAGGGGAAGACACATTGACCAGATTAGCTTGGATCTCAAACACCTTAAAATCTAATATTCCATCTACAAGGGGAAGACACACTGACTGGATTAGCTTGGATCTCAAACACCTTTAAGTCTAATATTCCACCTACAAGGGTAAGACACATTGACTGGATTAGTTTGGATCTCAAACACCTTTAAGTCTAATATTCCACCTACAAGGGTAAGACACACTGACTGGATTAGCTTGGATCTCAAACACCGTAAAGTCTAATATTCCATCTACAAGAGGAAGACACATTGACTGGATTAGCTTGGATCTCAAACACGGTAAAGTCTAATATTCCATCTACAAGGAGAAGACACATTGACTGGATTACAGGGGTAAATTAAAATCCAGTGATAGATCACGTTGCTGAAGCCTATATGAAACCAATTGCTACAGTATTTTGTCAGATGTAAACAAGATACAATACAGGGGGAGGTCTGTATTTATTGCTTGTTACTTTGATTGGGATTTAATGCCTTACTTAAGGTTATTTCATTCACAGGAAGGCGTGCCAGCTCAATGGGTTAAGGAAACCACCCCCGACACCACTGGCAACAAACAAAACATACCAGGACAAATACAGGACAATACAAAGACATCACAAACATGTCCGCTTCCTGTTCCTCTTTAGCTCAGAAAGCACCAGGGCAACAAACAGGAAGCTCCTTCCAACCACCCGTGGTTTGTATTTAAAATCTGATTTTAATTCCGTTGCCTTTAAATAAAGTACAGGCTTCCGTGCAGCCTCAATGGTAAGCCAGGATCGCCAAAATGTCTTTCCAGCAAGCATTTGTATACATTGATGTACATTGATGGGTTTGCTTAGAAATGATTACAATTGGTGGATTGGTGTTTAGAACACTATGTGAATGGGTACTTCACTTATATGATGGCGGATTACACTCTAAACACAGCTACATGTATAAGTTAACACTACTGTTGGGAAATTACTGTTCACCCAGTTTACTGTATTAAATCGTTAAAATAATTGCGCCTAAACAACTATAAAGGGACTTTACTCTGTTGGAAAATACAGTAAAACTGACAATGCTTTTGCCTGAAGCACACTGCCCCTGCCATGTACAATCCAAGGCGACCATAAAACAAGGCCTGTCCATATACAGAGATTTGCATGTATTTGCTCAAACATTTCAAGTCATTGGCTCTCAATAGAGTCACATACATGTTACACTGACTTACAGGTCTTGGAATGGGGAAAGCTATAAGCAGCTTCTGTAAATAGGCTCACATGTACTTACAGATTATAGGAGAATGGTTATAAAAGAGACAAGTCTGAACAAACAAATTATGAAATGTGAAAAAAGATAATCTTAGGATCAATTTATAAACGAATAGAGTGGCTTAACCGGTTATAAACAATGGGACTCTACAAATACATGTACCCTAGGCCCTATATTGTTTGGTTGTTTTAGCAACATTATGTCTAGAAATGGTGAACATTATTCAATGTTCAAGGGTTGTTTTGAGTTAATATTGTTGACTTTAGTTTCAAATGCCATGACAGTCTTGTATATACATGTATATCTTAAATGGAATGTTTTTGTGATGTGCATGTGCGATATTCTTCCTGTGAAATCATTCACTAGAGTAGGTACCAGCGGTGACTCCATAGCAATGCCGTCTGTTTGGAGGTACTAGTATTCACCATTGAAATAAAATGTGGCGTAGGAGACGGTGTGATGTGGAATCCATGCAATCAGTTTTCCCTCTCAGGTTTGATTTTATTGAGAATTAATTCAATCATTTTGGTGAGTGGAGTGTTTGCGAAAAGACTACACACTTCATCATTAACAAAGAATTTAGTTTATATATTATTTTTGTCATGTGACCCATTTCATAAAACTGAGCCAATCTTAGACCAGTCACAAGTGTCTTTCAAAGTACATGTAGCAGACAAAATACTTGGTGACATTGTAATTGTTAGACACTAAGCTGGGCTGTCTTAAGTTACGACGCTCATGTTGAAAAAATGTTTTTACCAGAGAAAACTATTTTCAATGTTTTTGAATTCGTTCTCAAGTTTTGTGTGCACAACACAAACAGACGTTACGTAAATATCGCCAAATTATGCAAGTTAATCCGTGAATTTGTTGTAAAATTATCGTCAATATTGCACAATTATGTCATATTGTTTTGTGTAATTTGGTGAATAGCAATCTCATATAAATAGAAGAAAGCTAAATTCTAAGTTAATCCGTGAATTTGTGCCAAAAACATAGGAGTGAATATTGTAAATTGATGCAATGGTGGCCATTTTGTTTTACAGCATTTGGTGAAATGTAATCCCACCCTTTGTCTTAATGCAAGGACGCAACAGTACAAGTTTCAACTTCTTCAGTGAATTTTATCTAAAGTTATCATGTCAACACAGGTGTGAATATTGTAAAATAATGCAATGGCAGCCATTTTGTTTTATGGAATTTGGTTAAATGCACCCCATCTGTTGCCTTAATAGGAGGCAGCTATATTTTCAAATTTCAAGATGATCTGTGAGTCATTGTGTTTACAACATACACAGACATGAATACAGGTAAAATGATGCAATGGTGACAATAGTGTTTTGCGGAATTTGGTGAAATGCAATCAAATCCGTTGTTTTAATGGGAGAAAGCTACATTCCAAGTTTGAAATTTATCTGTGAATTTATTCTCTACCATTCGTGTTCACAACACAATGACATACCGGCATGAATTTGGTCAAATTATGCTATAATGGCTATTTTGCTTTACAGGATTTGGTGAAACGCAATCTCATCCCTCGTCTTAACTGGAGAAAGTAACATACCAAGTATGGAGTTAAATGATGAATTTGTGTTCAAGCTACATGTAGCATGTTCACAAACATTTGTGACGGATGGGCAGATGCCTAGTCGAATTTCTAATTCCCCCCACCTACTATAGTTGCTGTGGACAATAAACACTAATTTCACTGAAACTCCCCAACTTTTTCAGCTGAAGTCTGCGCTATTGCTACATGTATAGACATGAAATACATCGAAACTAAAATGGGTTTGCACAATTGAAACAACAAAAGGCTGTTGTTCCCTCTGAGTGCCGGGCTTTTACTCTGTTCTCTCTGAGGTCCATGCTATTACTACAGACAGGTAACATATCTAAACTACATGTAGTTTAAGCCAATGAAGTACAGGACGTAATACAGACACCACAAACAGATCGGCTTCCTGTTCCCCTTTAGCTCTGATAGCACCAGGGCAACATGAAGCTCCCTCCAACCACCCGCGTAAACAAGAGAAAAATATATCAGATTGACTCTATCTCATGAGTGGCCCCCCAAGAGTGACAATGATTGATTGGTGTTGAAGCGTAATGGAGATATACTCCAACAATAGCCACATAACCATAATATGTCCCGTGGTCAATGGTCCTTCATTGCGAAATATAGACAGTGTGAAAAGTGTTTCTTTGTTTGTTTGATAGGGGTTTAATGCCATACTTTAAGTTATTAAACTCATACGCAGCATGCCAGCCTAATGGGTGTATAAAATACCCCACTGTCAACAAACAAAGACAAGACAGGATGCAATACAGAAACATCACAATCAGATCAGCTTCTTGTTGTCCCTTAGCTCTAAGAACACCAGTGAAACATGATTGTTTGTTTGTTTGTTTGATTGGGGTTTAATGTCATACTCAAGAGTATTTCACTTATGTTACGACAGATTGTCCACTTCACACTGTTCCTTGCCTTATTACGGTTGGAAAACCGAGAGGAAACCTCATAAAAACCATGCCCGCGATTGCCGGAGCCACATTGTGTGTCTCACTCATATACCTGATGGTCAACATACGGACTCTATCCCGTGAACGGTAAATTGGAGTAGGATTAGAAAGCGCACATGCTACCACTAAGCCACGGCCGCGGGTCAGGCCCAGTGAAACACAAAGCTTCCTCCCAACTGCCCGCCAGTATGAAAATGTTTGATCATGCTGCCCTTGGTCTAAGGGCCAAGTGACTGGCAAACAAACAAGAGAGATAAATGCAGGGTGTATAATTTATCAGAATAGGACAAAACACTGCAATACAAATTTTAGCCCCAGAAGTTTACCATGGAGAAAAAGATTCACACCGACCTGCTGAGGAAACTGAACACAAAGGGCATCACAAGCTTAAACTAGCGTAAAGTATATTTCGAGGGGTTATTTTGCTCAGAAGACAGGCTGCCAGACTACTCTGATAAGGAACCCCACAAGTGATTTCTATTACCACAGAGCGAAATACTTCTAACCCTGACGATCTGGTATGTGATTGGACATTTAATTTGGAGAATGTTGAAGAAAAACAGTGTGACATTACCTTGAGTCTATAAGTGCCTGGCTGTTGTCATCGATAATCAAATGTGTACCTAGGCCGTTACATGTTACATCAGTTTGTTCTTCATCAGTGCCAACATTCATCAGGGTTGTCTCCCCTGTCCCACTGCTGTGTGAATTTTCCTCACCAGAGGGCTGCTCATCAGTTGTATCGGATTCCTTTTCCTCACTGGTGCTTTGTTCTTGACGTATTTCACCATTAGTTGGTTTCTCTTCCACATCACTGCCATTTTCAGTTTTTCCGTTATAATCGTTATAATTCTCTACAGTGATTAGTTTTCTCTGGGCGGAGCTTGGACGTACATTGTCACTATCTTCATTATCACTTTTAATGTCTGATAAGCTTTTCTCGCTGCTAGAGCGGGACACAGCCTTACTTTTACCTAACAAGTTCTGTAACAGAGGTGATTTGAATTTCGGTCTGTCATCTGCTGGGGAATCTTCCCCCCTCTTATCCATCAGCTGTTTGAGGAGTGGGGAGCTGAATTTACGGCGCCCATCGTCTTCAGCTGTTTCCTCTTCAGCTGTGCTGTCCTCTGGACTCAATCCTCCTTCCTCGTCAGTCTTATCCTCAGCAGACAACTCCTGGGAACTGCTACTCTTCACGGGGGAACCTTGATTAGACTTGGCTGGAGATTCTGTTGAAGTCTAAAACAAACAAATAACACTCAACTTGAATAACATTTAAAAGCTGGGTAAGACAATTGAGAATAACACCTATTTTTGGAAATCACTTTTTGTGTCCTAGATTGTTTGTTTGTTTGATTGGGGTTTAACGTCGTACTCAAGGGTATTTCACTTATATGACGACGGATTGTCCA
>JAQQZZ010040037.1:0-10428 GCA_030265115.1 Mopalia vespertina | reverse complement strand
AACTAAGAAGTTGTTATCCATACCAATGTTTTCCATCTTATATGTACTTCCGACTTCTATATGCCTCTAAAAGAATATAGAATTTGTTCACACGAAGCAAGTGCTATCCCAAAATAACGAAAATACCATTTATATATTAAATAAACGAAGAGAGATAAAAGGGCTTGCCTCCAACGGGATACCATTTATATATTTATATTTTGACTGAAGAAACATATCTCCATTTAAATCTATACTATTGTAAATAAACAATCTGAATCATTTGAGGCTATTTCTAACGGTGCGACCGGGACAGCCCTTTTCGCCTTGTGTGGTGGTGATCGGTATCATTCCAACCGTAGGTGTAGCCCTGTGATTGTCGGCGAAGTGTGCTGCGGTTGACGGCGACGGACCGCTATTACCAACGGGCTAACCTGTATCAGCACACAATATCAGCTGGCACTGACGAAACAGCCGACAAGATACATAGCTATGTCAACAGTACGTGGTAAAAGCAGATCGTTGCAGCTGGGCGGATTGCAGAATTTCATCTATATGTCGTTTGTCATGAGTTGTGAGTTCTTGGCGAGGTATTGTCTGAAACACTGGGCAAACCCTGAAAGCATGTAGACCAGCGCGCTTTCAAGTATGTTTTTGTCGCTTTTCGTTACTTATTGTGAACAGTTGGGGGCCATATCTTAAGTTCAATTCACATTTTCGAAATTTAATTCGCCTTTTAACGCCCCTGGGCATTGCCTATTTATAGACGACCACACGGAAAATAAATAGATAGATTAATAAATGAACGAACGAACGAACGAACGAACGAACGAACGAATGACTGAATGAATGAATGAATGAATGACTGAATGAACGAATGACTGAATGAATGAATGGCGGAATCTAACCAGTTGTGGAATAATCTGTTTAATAAATATTGCCAATGAAATAACATTATTCTGAAAACCAATATACGTGTGTATTCAAATTTCACAGTGGGTTGTGCTACATTAAATATTATATTTAGGCCATGCTAGCTGCTTTAATATTTTATTTTATTCAGCAGAATTCAAATAAGTTCAACAAAGATAATGAAAACAAAATTATGTGTTGAACAGAAAATATTCAGATCCATTGGGGTTAAAACTTTAAACCCATTAGTTTTGTTTCATCAGAACAAGTTTTAAAACTATTTTGATTTTCCACAAATACAATTTCTGAGAAAGCATTACACTATCTCAGTCTTACATAAAATAACAAAAAGTTCGCCATGTGACATCGGCTGATTGCTTTTACATATAGTGCTGTACCATCCAGTCGCCGTGGCATGGAAAAGATCACGCGACGAACCATGTTGTAACAAGCCCTGGGCGGAGCGATGTCAGATCCCGGGGGAGCACATTCAGTCTGACTAAGATCGTCCTGGGGGTGTATGCGAATCTTGGCCAGGGTTCCGTTCGATTCATAGTCCCCCGTCGATAGTTAATTTAGCTAATGAAAGCAAACCCACCCGCAGAAACTGAGCGAAATGTCGGCATAATGCACCGTGACTGATAAATGAATTTTTAAATCTGAATGGACGGATTTTAAAGTCGGGCTATTGTTGTCTTATTTAGATTTCACTGGGTCGTATTTTATGCAGATATAGCATATAGCTTTTTCAGACTGATGCGCCGCTGTCAATTGCTCAATACAGAGCCCAGTCTCACAACAGGAGTTTCAAACTATGTCAACATTTATACCACTGGCCCAAATCGCAGGTTGAGCATTCCATCGCCTGTGTCAATTTACCCTCCGTTTAAACGATCAATAGTTCGACATAACACAGCAGCCGAAAAAGCCTAGGCTGTTACAGAAGAGCAGGTCTAAGCATTTTTCTAACAGCAAGAGGCTGTGTGTCCGTGCGAGAGAATTTAAGCTGAAGAACCCGGCTGGCTACCAGTGCGCAGCCTGAGATCTGGAGAACTCGCGTTAACAGCCAGTCTCAATCCGAGCGCTTCGGCCTGGATCGCGAGCAGCTCGCTTGAAGCGGCATTCAGCGATAGAACAGCGCGCGGTGAAGCACGGAGAGCGAGCAGGCAAGAGCCCTCAACGTGCTGGAGAAATCGCTAGCCTGTGAACACACAAATCTATACGTGGATAGACTCTATATACACGAACTGGTGGCCGGTGATTTAGACTTACTGCGTCTCACCAAGTGAAATGAAGAGGAGACAGTAAAGTGTTCAAGGAAGTTTACTTAAATTGATTAGATTTTATTGCTGTTGCTAAGTGAACAGATAGCATACTACAGACTACCAAAGCAGAATCTACACGTCTCTGACACCTGTGCTTTTTGGACTAAACGTCAGCTTGGAAAAGTGTGTTTTAGACCTTTCATTCGGCTGAAACGTACAGCTCATTTAATCGGCAAAGACGTTTCTAGGTTGAATTGAAGAGTTGTGTTTTTAAGGTGAAATTAATAGCAATTCCCGTCTTATTGTTTTCATTAACCTATGTTGACCCGCGTTGAAGAGGGTCGTCTGTTTGTAGTTGTGATCTTCATGGAATAACATACAGTGGAAATACTGCTACAGTCATTTTCCCACTGAAAAAATATGCGCTAATTTGACTTTCATTGAATCGAGAACAACGGCTCTTAGTTAAGCTGTTATACGGATTTAGAAATTTCTCCAATTAGATTAGAATTTATCCACAACGACGCTCTTGTCGGAGTTTTTTTTCTTCGCACAAAAGATTTGCATCTACACGACTAGCCCAAGGCAAATCAAACGGAGATAGCTAGTGAAGAGCTGTTGAGGCAGACTGGACTACACGGACTCTTTAATTGGAGAAATACCTCTGTTGTTGGCTGTCTATCTAGAAAATTTATCACAGGTTTTCTCGTGCTAATTGTGTGAGATACACACTGGATAAGTGGCCCGCCTTTGACATAGTGTTGTTGTTCGCAAGTCTTTGAGTGACACAAAACTTTGGCTTTGAAACTTGTGTTAACTACTTACCTGCCTTGTTTTTATTTTTATTTTTTAAACAATCTGGGCATTGACAACGCATTATATTCACAGAAAGACTTCGTTTGCTGTGTATTCACACCAACTTAAATTATACAAGACCACTTAGTATTCAACGGTTTTGGATAAATTGTTTTTGTAACGGTTAAACTTCCAAAGTGTGGACCTAATTATTGTGTGCATTGCGGATTGAATATTTTCGCGTCTGACATCAGGAAAGAATTTGTGACAACAAGGCTGGCTTAAAAGCCCTTCTCCTCGGTCTGGTGATTAATTAAAAGAAATGCAGGTGACATAGGCCTGTGGTTTTACAGAACTTCTTAAATACGACACACTGCGCCTTGTTTTCTAGTATAACAGAAAGTACTGTCGGGAAATGTCCTTGTATTGTTGAAACAGTATTTCTGCTTTTAATTCTTGGGATTCAATATGGCCGCTACAGCTTTACCATCGGTGCTAGACACTTCCTTGCCTAAAATCCCTCACCAAGGCCAACCACGGCCAGTAAGCCGAAAGGATTTGACTGGCGATTTTGTATCAGGGGACTTTAAGATTTTTGGCTTAGCTTTCGTCTTGCTGTGCTGCTTGTTTTGCCCTGTTTCCGCTGATCAACCAGCCTGCATTATTAAAGGACATTTGTATACACAGCTTCCATGGTACGGTTATTTGGTGCAGAAGACTTTTAGAACAGAAATGGCTCGGATACAATATCAGCTTTCTTTCCCTTTGAAAGAATGCTGCCTAAATCTATTGATATATTACGATGACCAGTTGAGGCATCTGAAAGAAGGGATGTCATGCCGTGAAAGAGAAGGCATTCTCCCTCCGCAGAATAATCAAATCATTCCCCTGTCACTGACAAATTCGACCAAAGGCTGCATAATTCGAAACGATACGGAAGAGCCTATTGTTATATGTGTTGGCGAAAGAACTTTCGCTTCCAGTGGACCGAGAACTTGGTACTTTGCTGTGAGTAAGTGTGATAAAACAACACCAACCAGTTTATGGTATTATTTCAATATAACTGGATATTACGGCGACTGTGAGGCCGACCCGTTGGCTAAGACCTATATTCCTCCGCCGCCAAACGAAGATAAATACATGTACGTCGCCGTAGCCTTAGGAATAGTTGCCGGTCTAGCTTTCATTTTAGCCGTGATATTCTTTGGGCTCTGGTTTATAAGCAAACGTCAAAAGGAAACGAAGACTAAAAAAGGGAGTGGAAACGACTCCGTGACGTCCAGTCAAGCTACAATGACGCAGGACATATTTTACGTCAATCCATCTATTTCTGATAGAGACACAAGTGATTATAGTCGCTCAAGTTCGGAAAATTATTACGAAGTTATTCCAGAGGGTCGTAGTTATGAAAGTGTAGACCCAAATCATTTAGCTGTTCCCCATAATGGCGGAACACAGACAGTCCGCCACGTGAACATGAATAGTGTACCAAAAGAATATAGACAATATCACCATCCACCAATGGTAGACGATTATCCTCCACCGCCGTACCCAATGCATACTGTTGGTAAAGGTTTATATCCATCCGCGCATCCAATGGCGACGGTGAACGGTCATCGACATCCGCCTCATCACCACCATACGCATCCACATCCACACCACGGACATCACCATGCTATGGAAACTAGTGCGTGACAATTTGACTAAAACAAAACAAAACATTTTATACAGTTGTGATTTCTACCACTTTGTCAAAATATTTCTTTTGGATTAACCGAAACAAAATATATCCAATCATTTTGTGCAGTTAAATCTTCCTGGCTACTATTTATCGTATTTATAATCGTCATATTGAATTCAAGTTTATCTGTATTTAATATAACATAACGTCATTACATGTGTGCAGGATACATCTGAATATAAAGACAACGAAATCTTGTGAATCAAATTTGATAATCTAAACGGGAGATTGTATTCTCAGTTCAACCAACAGTGCTGATAGAGTGTGAATTCATTGTGCAAGGCCATTGGATTGTACGTTTATTAAAACCACCGTTTTTAAAACTGAGCTGTTTCAGAACTATAGACTTTGGTTTGTTCTTCGGAACATGTGAGAAATTTTCCCACTGCCGCGTGTTTTCTTGAACCAGACGACACCGGCGTGTTTTTGCGATAATTAAGTAGGATAATAACATGTGGGTCAGCTGTGTCCCTAGTAATTAGTTGGGTGTAAATTTGAGAAGGGAGTATCTGTCACGGGCTCTGCCGATCTGGTCGTTTCCTTCACATATTTTAAGGTGATTTGACACAGAGATGCGTTATCTTCTGCGCTCTGAGATTGTTATTAAGGCAAGAGAAGCTTCAAATTCACTTCGGAAAATAGCCTCGGGTAAAATTTCACTGAGCTTCCTCGCTCAGATATCCGTGGGCTATAATCAGCCGTATGCGCCCGGAAACCTATCCAGTGACAAAGACTGAAGATAAATACGGACAAATCCCCACAGGGAGCTTGTTAAGACGAATCTTTGCTTTGTAAGAGCGGAGATTCTTAAAACTCTCAAATTCTATAGCTGATCATCTTCCAGTACATTGATATTAGAAAATGGCCAAGTATTATACCTTATTTAAATGCATTAAAGGTAGAATCCATAAGCGGCCGAGATTCACCCCAGCTGTGTCTTTAAATGTGTTATTATGCACGATTTGAAAATCCCGTTTCCATGGATACTACTGCGTACTGATTTTATTCACGTTAAAACAGCAAACAAGTTAATCTCCATGGGTAGACTACATTAAGAGTTAACGGATTGTAACGCTTCCATTAAAAATTGTTTTCAAGATTTAACTTTTTTCTTTAAATCCTTTCAGTGCACGCATGCGTAAAATGCTGAATCATTTATAATGAACACGCGCTATGCCAACTTTGATTTCTTCTGTATACAACTCCTGACGAATCATTATATTCAGTTTTTGTTTTTATCTACGTTAAAAGCAGATAAGATGTACTTCATATTTCCACACTAAGCGATCTCATTTGTGTTTTTAAAATTGACATCCGATATCTCCATGGAACAGAAACAACGAGGCCTGATCTATTTCACACTTTTATTGTTGATACGTTTTTGGCCACTCTTAGCTTTTCATTGTGCATCTTGATTCCGAGCAGCTAGTAGGGGTTGTAATACGAAAACTACTGAAAGAAAATACATATTGGCTACATATTGGTAAAGTCAGTTTTGTAGTAACCAATAATAACTTGTTTGGCCATAACATTGGGCACATTTGACGGTATTCATCTCAAGACTTAGTGACAGATTGTCACTCTCATACGATATTTAATAATTGTTGATATTTCTCGGTTGGAGAGTAAGTGTAAAATTTAAAAAAATATATAACCCATGCGAACGTTGATTTTGTCTGTAGTTTAAAGGCTGTTCAAATAAAAACGGTTTAACTAGCGAATAAATAAAGGCATAGAGTTAGTCATTGTGAATATTCTCTTCCATTTGAGTCCATAATCTATACTTAACTCGCCAGATAAAAATAAAATTCCCAGGTTTTATGAGATCCGTCGTTTTTAAACGGCATAAGAAATAACGTTCGATTGGGGTTACATTTTTTTTTTTTTTTTTACACTGTCACTTTCTTTTCGACAAACGTCAACAATGATTAAAAATCGTAGGAGAGGAACTATCTGTCACATGTTAAGGCCAACAAATTAGTGGTAGCTTTAATAAAAGTGTTATCATTTTAGTGCCGGATTATTTCATAGTGCATTGAGTAAAAAGCTATGCTGTGCATTTTTAACCTGCAGAGGGTTAAATACATTGTGGTGTATGTAATTTAAGCTGTTACGCCTTAATGATCAAAGCGTAATTTTATTTGACCTATTTTCTGTTTCTGATTTAAGTCTGGAAGGTCTCTGAAACCTGTTCGCCAACACGCATGATCTAAGCCAATCTCGCTTTTTATAACATCCAGGTATCCGTCAATGCAGTGTACACCGCTTACTTTATATGTAGTTCGTCCTTTCATGCATTCATGTAGTTATACAGAAAAGTCGATTTAGGCCGCTAAAGCCAACCAAATGTAGGAAAGCCAACCTTATTTCACCATCAACATTTTGTTACTAGAAGTAGCAAAGCTGATTAAAAACATTTCAAAGCACACTAAATTAAGTATAGAAATAAAAAGTTAAAAACAAAAAAGCAGAATCGAAGCGATGAATATGCTCCCGTCTTTGACGAAAAACTACAGGGTATTCTATACGAAATAGCATATTAATCAATAATCACTCTTTAGTGTTAAACAGATTGTGTTTTTATAAAACAAAAAATGCTCACAGCAAAATTGTCCATTTATGCTTTGGTTTAAATTCTATTTGTAATTATTTTTTTCCCGTTGAGATAATATAATGCCTTTCCAAGTTTCTGAGTAAAGAAATATGAAAATATTCAGTTTGTTTAACAATTTCTCAGTAGTCATCGACGCCACCTGTAAATGTCATTTTCATTTTCATTTCGAGATATAGCTATGATGTATTGAAAGAAACAATATTATATGTATAACAATTTCTTTGCTTTTTCAATCAACATATCGACCAATAAAAAACGACGGATTTACACCAGAATCTTTGTCGGTAAGTTGCTTGTATTTGTAAAGAAGTTAGTATGCATATAAGCAGCCTTAAACCCATGTATAAATATCATCATGTTGTTTTTCTGTATTTAATTTCATACTGTATTTATAATTGTCTCATCAAACAAAATCAAGCTGATGTCACAATCACGTTGTTTAAATTATACAATGAATTTCATATATTGTAATAAAATCAATATGCGTTGAAACATTCGACTCTTTTTTTTTGTGGTTATTTTGGAACGAGTCTTTTATTTGGAGTTGCACTACTTGTGTGTTTTATATGTTAAGACTAGCATTGAATTAAGTATATATTTATCTCAGTTTATTTCCTCTCGCTATTTTTATATTTGCCCGGCATAGTACACAATAATTCACCGTTAAGAATACCTATATTTTAAAGGTAGAATGTTGCGACTGTAACCCAAAGACCCCGGGTTCGAATCCCGGTGGAGGCAAGCTAATTATTTTCTCTCTACATTTATTCGAAATATATTTTAAACGCCATGGTGTAGGTGTATTTTGTACAAAATCTTGTGAAATGGATTCATAAACTTAATCAGAAATTGTGTTGATGACAGCTTAGCCATAGGCCTTCGACTACTGGACTGGTTTCAACCTAAATTCTGTTCAAAACAAGCAATGTTATCCCAAAATAACGCAAGTAATATACAGGCTCTAAAAGACACAAAAACCATTAAAAACTTTAACAGTAGATATTATTTGAAAGTTTCTATATGATCACAGTTCATACATATGTTATTATTACTTATTCGCCAAGTTTGTGTGTGTATACCAAGATCCTCCGTGTGATCACCGTAAACGTATTTAATAATGTGATCTATTGTTACATTCGGAATACAACTTTTCCTGTAATATGTCTATCGAAGACAGCTCTATTTTTAGCTACAAAAACAGCAAACAATATTGTGTATACATAGAATAATTTATAATAGAAAGTACAAACATTATAGGCGTTATATATATCACTCACGAAATACCGACATAGTTTTAATAACATATGACGCATGCGTGTGTCCTGTGATATTTATAAATTCATATTACATACGACTAAATAATCTAATCTAATGAAATAATTACCACTTTTACCAATGAACAATGGCTTCAAATTGTTGGTGTTTTATTACAATAAAAAAATAAAAATAAACAATATTCATTATTATTATATTCATGTGATTATCCTGTTAAATTTATGTGTTACCTCGATCAAGCATGCAGAATTTATAATAAAAGACATAATTACGAAACCAAGTCATTTTCATAGCTCAATTTATATCTAATTTTTTGGTTTCATGAAAGGTAAATGTATAAATTTTAATCCTATGTTTATGTTTACGCGAATATTAAATAAATATGAAAAAGTGTTGAACAAGTTAGACCTACATAAGATTATATACGTCACGCAATGGTGACCCAATTCTATATACAACACACAGCTTGGTGTGACTCAGGGCGAAACAATCTGTCTATCGATTTTTGTCTGAATATTACTCAACACATATAAATGTTTTGAAATTTATATACATGTATGTGTAATGACTTTCAAATATGTCGCAAAGTTTGAATATGGTATGTTTTGTAAACAAATTGTATTTGAATGAAAACCCAAAACAAAAGTATTTTAACCGTAAAATCCAGATTTTAAGCAATATTTTCACATACGAATTGTGTAGATGTCAATACTTGTTGCATATTCTAGGAAATTTATGACCAATTCGCTTCTTTTTTTGTTTTTGCTGTTATGTTTATGTTCTATTTCTCCGCTATCAATCATATTCCGAAAAACGCTATAAAACATAGTCCTTGTTGGCTGGCCAGTCAATTAGTTGAAATTTCACTATAACTATCGTGACATGTTTACTGTTAAAGCGCCGCACTTGCTAGCCAGAGACCCGAGTTCGAATCCCGGTGGAAGCAAGCAAAATTTTGTTTCGCTACATAAAAATATTTTATTCATAGATCGCTATAAGTATAATTGGTGATATAAATATTGTAAGAGCACTAGCCTTGCTAGCCAGAGACCCGAGTTCGAATCCTGGTGGAAGCAAGCAAAATTTTGTTTCGCTGCATAAAAAAATATTTTATTCGCTATAAATATAATTGGTGACATAAATACTGTAAGAGCACTGACCTTGCCAGTCAGAGACCCGGGTTCGAATCCTGGTTGAGGCAAGCGACATTTTCTTAACCTACATAAAAATAGATATTCTGCTTAAAATTAAATATTATTTCCGCTGCACTTTGATAAGAACAAACAGCTAGATCAAACAAATACATAGACGCATGGGAGCATATCAAACACGAAATGCCGACCTAATTTTATATGCACACTAGCGTATAGGTGTGAGGCAGGGCGAAGCAATATTTGCACACTTGTTTTGTGTAAATATTGTTTTACACTTGTTCATAAAAATCCGCGATCGTTCATATATAACCAATGAAATATGTAAAGGATGTTTTACAAATAGTATGTTCCAGTTATCAATTTTCGTACAATGCATTTCGTTACGCAATCGCGAAAAAATTCAGCCCGTTATTGTATTTTGTCAAAAGTGCCAACCTAACTATTTCGATTCATATCTGTCCCGGGTTCGAATCCCGGTGGAGGCAAGCAAATTTTTCTCTCTTCATTTATTCAAAATATATATTCATTTATTTCTTAAAATTAACCACACTTGCTCAAGCATGTCGATTTATTAGAACCGATGAATCATCTCATGTTCTTGCCAGAGGCGACTTTCTAAATCGATCGTAATCTCGAGTTGTTATGAGTAATTGCATATATCTGGAGAAAAGCTAATGAGCATGGAATGGAATG
>JAQQZZ010040036.1:0-23911 GCA_030265115.1 Mopalia vespertina | reverse complement strand
AATTTACGCCGTTTTAAAATGGTTCTGGTTTATGACGAAGCGGGCTGTACTTAATGCATGGAGGTAAGACTGCTTCCGGTTTTAAGCAAATGGAGAGTGCATCGACACAGTCGGTACTGTTAGTTGACCCTCGACCGGAAGTAAAAAGGTCGTGAAACTCAATTGCGTTAATCGCTGACATATCTGTTGTCGCCGCCTTACCGAATTTCCCCAAAATGTGTGTTAAGAATGGAACATTCTAAAATATAATTCTACTTCCTACGTCGAGACATTGCCACCCCACCACTCAGTCGCGATTTAAACTTTCGTTTTCCTTGAGTTGCGAGTTTTACTCGTTTTCATGTACTCGTTACAATAAAAACAAGCTGAACAGCTAGCAAGTCCACTACTTGTGGCTTAATTTGAAAATATATACTCAAAATCCCAGTCAAATCACATTTTCCTACTTTTGTTGAAGAACTATTGTTGTTCTTCAAAGAGCCAAAGAGCTAAAGTTATGGTGTATTTTTGGTGCAAGATGCAATGTCGGCCATATTTTTTGTGAAACCTAGTGAAATACAAACACATCTATGGTATTTACAGAAAAAGCGAAGTTTGAAGTTAAGTTAATATCTGAATTTGAGTGATAGCCGTTCTTGGTTCGCGGAATTTAATGAAATGCAATCCCATCGGTTACTTCACTGGAGGAAACTATTTTCCAAGTTTGAAATATGTCCGTGAATTTGTTCTCAAGCCTTGTGTTCACACCACATACAGACGTAAATATTGCTAAATTATGCAATTGTTGCCATTTTGTTTCATTGAACTTGGTGATATCCAAACCAATTCGTCATCTTAAGGAGAGAAAGCACAGTACTAGTTTCAAGTTAATCGGTAAATTTGTTCTCAAATTATCATGTTTACAGCACCAAGGCGTCAATATTGAACAATTATGCAATGGTCATCATATTATTTTGCGTAATTTGGTGAAATGCAATCCTTTCCTTCCAAGTTAATCGTTGAAGTTGTTTTCAAGCTATCAGTTAATCCGTGAATTACCGTGATCACAGCATAAACTGATATGAATATGTAAAATTGTGCAATGGCGGCCATTTTGTTTAACGGAATTTGGTAAAATTCCATCCCATCTGTTGGTTTAATAGGAGGAGACTTTTTTTTCAAGTTGATCACTTAATTTGATACAGAGTTATAGTGTTCACAAATGTTCAGAGGCATTAATATTCTAAAATTATGTAATAACGGCCATTTTGTTTTTCGGCATTTGTTGAAATGCAATCCCATTCGTCCTCTTAACAGGAGGAAGCTACATGCCAAGTTTAAAGTTAATCCGTGAATTTATTCTGTACTTATCATCTTCACAACTCATACAGGCAAGAATTATGTAATAAAGGCCATTTCGTTTAACGGATTTTGTTTAAATGCTTTTATTTGTATGTAACGCATACTTAAGGTTATTTCACTCACATGATGGCGTGCCAGCCCATGGACACCAGTGACAAAGCAGGACAAATACAGGACAATCGCAGGACGTAACCGACATCACAAACAGATCGACTTCACGTTGTCCCTTAGCTTTGAGAGCACCAAGGCAACAGGAAGCTCCCTCTCAACCGTCCGCTAATGAGTTAGCGCTGGTAATACAAAGTTTAAATATAAGTGAAATACCTTGAGTACAACGTCAAACATCAATTTATCTAACAAACCTAAAATGAAAAGAAAAAAAGAAACGAATGTGGAATAAACTTGTATTAACCATGAAGACGATATTCTTAGTAACATACACTATATCGTAATTTCTAAACTTCGTAACATATGCATAAAAATCACTCTGTACAAAAACAACATAAAATGACGTAATAAATGACGTCACGTTTAAAGGTCCATAAAATCGGAGGTAGACATTCATTTGCATAATCCATAATTACATCATAACTGATTTGTATCAGCTACAGGTTAACTAACAGTTATAGTTCTACTTACTCAAAGCATAAGCAGCCAGGGGCCGAGGTTATAAAAACTTGAGCATACTCAAGTCCGAGTCTGTGCTCAAACTCTTGAGATCGTACTCCCCTGAGTTGTGCTCCTATTCGGTGGTTATAAAATGTTTTGAGCACGTACTCAGCGGAGTACAAAATCAATGCACATTCCAACTCTTGTGCACACTGTTGTGGAGTTCTTCTGTCAATGAAGGTAAAAATGCACTACGCTGATTTTGTCGGCTGCTTTGGTGCGATTTTGTTTGTCACTGATAAAATGTTTTGACTATTATGAACGTCCGATTTTCAAAATCGAATCGAAAAAGGTATGTTAAAAGTGATTGCAGCCATCTAATTATTAACACAACTCTGCAGTCCCGTTGAGTACGGTCTTGAGCATGGTCCGAACCTTGCTCAGGATTCGTGCTCAGCTGAGCACAGAAAGCGTTCTGAATTTTTTTATGACCTCGGTTTTCGAACTCGGTCTCCGGAGTCGACTCAGGTGAGCACGAAATATCATTTTGAGCATACTCAAGACCTTTTTAACCTCGGCACCAGGTAAAATTCAAAAAGCATAAGGATACGTGCCACAGTGTGGGGACTATGTAAAACAAAGTAGATAACTTTAACTTACATGCCATATTTCCGTGTTTTGTTTTTTATCAACATGTTTTCAGGTGTTCAAAATGGCCCTTGCAGAGGAGAGGCTGCAATTTTTAGTCAATTGTCATATTTTCCCCTTAATCCATTGTGCTCAGGTTAGGAAATGAAATAATAATGATATTACTTATGTAAAATCTCTTTTAACGGATTTATATGGGAACTTGAGTTTGGTTTATGTAAAAATACCATTATCTTTTTATTAGTTGGAAAATGTGTTTGTGCCATCAAGGCATACGAACCGGCATTATCCTATGTTGTTAACTTACAGGCAAAGCGATGAAGTTTAGAAAAGGGCCACTCCCTTCCAAAGAACCATAAATCAAAATGGTTAAAACCACATTTAGTTTACAGGTTTTCGTACGCTAAAGGCCATTACGCAGTTTAACAAACACCAGATTAGAAAAGTGTTAAGTTCCAGATCAGATATCTGAGCAGCCTTGACTAAGGGGAAGTAACCTCGACTGCAGAGCAGAACATTATGTAGATGGGAGATAACTCCGGTAAATACTTTCACTTTTGCTCCAATGACGTTACCGAATACTGGAGTACGGACCACTAGTTTTATTTTCATATTTAACAAGTTGTGAAGAAAAAAAGGATTAGCTTCATATTTTAATATGGTTTAAGCTAATCCGATCGCGTCCATTCTCAACAGCAAATTTAGGTATTTCAGTCTAACTGGCACAATAAAGATTTCTTTTTTGTTTTACAATTCTTACTGATAATGATAATAAATGCAAATCTGACGTATACTAATATCAACAGAACTCCACATCTGATATGTAAACACGATGGCGCATACAAACATACAAGTGCATAATATTCAAATGCCTACAATAATACAGACTATGCCTACTTTCTCAATTTAAAGGGAAAAACTACACCGACAAGGCCAAATATACAGTACATATTACCAAGACGTGTCTCTAAGTTTAAATTTTTAAACAGCTTGTCCTAAAGTATTTACAAAATGTAATAACAATCGTCTATATAACAATGAATTGCACCCCTTTGACACAAACTGACACCACACTGCCGTGAACTCAGTTTCAGGGGGCGATAACTCGCATATATCTCTCGGCTCAATCCGTGATTAACAAAGTTTTAAAGCTAGAGTTCCTGGTTTTCGTTCTTTGGGCCTCTGCCACAAAATGTCATGTGATCAAAAACCGTTTTAGACCAAATTCATGTGCAGAATGTTCAACGTGAGGTAGTTTTATCACACAACGTGTTCTGTGAACGATTTTATTTGGGAGAAGTCCGACTTTAAGAATTAAGCAAGAGTCTAAACAGAGCTCGGCATATTGTAGACATATTAACTTGTCTGCCAACTTCGGCCAAGCTGAAGTGTGAAGAATCAAATCAATACAAGGCCTTGACAAACTTTGTATTTTAAGCTTTTCCGAAAAAAAACATTTGGCGATATTTTCTCGTTCAGCTCCTGCTTATGTGAAAAACTGCAAAAGTCGTTCTGCTCGCAAACCCCTTAGCCTGTCCAGCGAATTTAGTGCCCTCTCCTTCTGAACAATACAGCTTTCTAATTATCATTAGGAGATAAAATCCATGTTTTAGTTACACAATGTCTTCGAAAAACCCGTAAATAAGCAAACTACCGAACGTAGGTCCGTGTACAATTTCCATTTCCAGCGTTTATGTAATATACCCGTTTTCTGCACGAAACGTAACCAAAGTCATTATATAGTTTCACAATGCCTTATTCGTTTCACACGAAACTTTTTGAAAGGACAATATGCCATAGTATGACAGTAACCACGAAAGCGCGAATAGACACTACGCTTGTTAATGACGCTCCTGTTGACGCTGTGACGTCACTGACCGCTCGACGCTCGTGCTCCTTTGTATACGCCATAGAAATGTATAATCTATCGCATTTCACCAACGGAGCTTGAAATGACGTCGGTCTCCGGTTCGGTGATTTGATTGGATGTCCGTCTGTCGGCCTTTGACCAATCAAAAGATGAGATTTCCAGTGTTGATACTCCATCTTAATGAGATCATATTCGATATTCGGTAGTCGTATGCCCAAAGTTTCACACCCACTGGTGGCAGTGACGTCTTGTTCAACATCAACTCTCCACGATTCGACTTTTCCGCAATATTGGCCCTCGTAACCGTTGAGGAGATTCGTTGTTTTCTGATCATTTGGCGTTACCTTGACCTTGTTTATTTTGAAGTCGTACTCCCGAGCACCTGGGATAATGCCAGACGAACTTCCCCGAGCGTAGTTTCCTAGAGCATAGATTGTATAACTTTTGTCTCGACACAGTTGGTCGTGAAAGAAGACGTAGTGTCCTTCCCATTCTTCATTCTGGTCACTGAAAAGAAGCCTGCGGGTGAGGAACATTCCGTGGGGTCGGACCTCGCAATGAGTGCTTACCCACTCGCCGGACAGATTGATCATCGTGCCATGCCTCTGGCGTAACTCCGGTGGGAAAAATACGTCAGCGTTTCCAACTCGTAAACACACACCACACGTTGACGTCACCTGAAACAAAAATAGGTAAAACCATTTTGTAACTATCAAACACCATCTAACTTTTTAACGCAGGCTGTAACATTGGGATAAACCTGCGCTATCACTATCTTACCAGGAAGTCACGAGGCAAAGCTCTACTTTTAGCCACAGTTACGAACATACCAGCTGCTTAAAAATGTAAAAATGTGACATGTGGGTCAACATAAAAATGTAGCGGGTGGTTGGAGGGAGCTTCATGTTGCCCTGGTGCTCTAAGAGCTAAAGCGGAACAGGAAGCTGATCTGTTTGTGGTGTCTGTATTGCGTCCTGTATTTGTCCCGTCTTGTCTTTGTTTGTTGCCAGTGGTGTCTAGGGTGGTTTCCTTCACCCATTAGGCTGGCACGTCGTCTTATAAGTGAAATACCCTTGAGTACGACGTAAAACACCAATCAAACAAACAAGCATAAAATGTAACAGTTTTTGATTTAATATTAATTAAATTTGTTTGTATATATGAAAAAGAAAGTGCAATAATCTACATATTAATGATATCATAGCGTAGTCCCGGTGTATTTATACTGCTGTAATTTGCCAGGCGACGACTGCACGATTTTTGGCTATTTACCGAATATCACTACATTCTACATTCAAGATGATCCTGGTTTATGACCAAGCGGTCTGTACGCAAGTCCTGGAGGTAAGATGGCGACGGTTTTAATCGAATAAGCTCTGGAACAAACCAACGGAAAAATAAGGTGAGGGAGGGAATTACGTAGGTGAAGAAAATAGAAATATTAAGTGAGTGGGTATAAATAGCTTATCAGCAAACATAAGCTACCAAGTTAGTTACTAAATTGGTTTCATCGTGATAAAAAAAAAAGCTATCCACAAAATTTTAACGCTGATAATTACAGGCTATATATTCAACTCACATTATTTTTTGTTTTTCTTCCCCTTTAATAAATCGAAGTTTTTGAAAGATAATTTATAACAAAAAACAGTCGACAGAGGGAACAGATCGCAATTTTATTGACCTATTTGTCTTGTTTGTAATATTGTGACTCGTAAAAACGTTAGAGTCGCTATCTAGAGTGCTAGCTAGCTTATAGGGCGACATCTCTGTTAAGAAAGAGACTATCGAAATAAAGAAAAACGCTATTTAAATTTAGCTGGAGACGTTACATTCCTAAGAGTATGAATCAAGTGGGATAGCATAAGACTGTAATTACCGACACGTGTACGTACGGCAATACTTCTTTTTATCATTCTGGTTCGTTTACATAAGCCTATTGTTTCCTATCGTTGAAGGTTGCTGCCGCGATAAACTGTTACTTACGGAGAATGGTGGACACCTGTGTCGAAATGTACAATAATGTTGTAAACAACAACATGTTTATCCTAGTAATTGTCAAAATACAGGGTGTCAATTTCTAACGGCAGAACAAACAGCGCACCTGGCATTCGAGTGCGAACAGAATGTCGATTTCATTGTTCTCGCGGAGAAGGGTAAATGCTAAATGCGTACATCAGCACGTTTTCTTTTTCCGGCCTCGGGCAAGAAAATCTTCCCTTGGGTTTAGAAGCTGCCACTTTAAAGGCGTTAATCAAACCGAAGCGGGGCTAATTTTACAGACGCCGTTAGAAAGGCTATCCAAAGCAAACAAAACCTCAAAGACTTGCCTCGGAAGCAGTTTGGTTACAATGGAAAGCGCTGTTCGCGATGAAGTGAAAGTTAATCTAAGTTTCGCGGGATTAAAGTGGCTGGCATCGCGAAATTCTATGATCACGGGCACAAATCCGCGCGCTACAAACTAAATCCCCAAATTACCCCTCACCCTGAGCTTGTCACGGTTTAGAGATATAGAGTTGGGAAAGCAGTGAAAGTTTACACTAAATCTCATAAAGTATTGATAACCCTGTTTTATATACAAAGAAACTATTTCAAGTTAACACAATTGAAATTTGCAACTAAGCCTAGAAATTTACAACATATCAGGCTCGAGCTTCTTCTTTGAGCTCGCGGATAGAGCTGATCCACCTCTTTCTCTAAGCTCTATCATATCCTCAACGGCAAAATGTGTTTACGACCAAGCGGTACTAGCACTGGAGGATCATAAATTGAATCACGCCAAACTGTAGATGCGAATACGTATCTTATATATAGTATATAGAGATACGAGGTGTCGCTGTCCAACACTATAGAAATAAGGTCTGTCTCTGAATACTAAATAACGTTGAATCAGCATGACGTAATTACAGCGGAAGACATTTTTAAGCGAGTGTGGTACTGCTGAGAAATGATTGATTTTGACATGAAAATGGACGTCGAGTGGTCATTTTATGTGTCGGTCTAACCCAAAAATGCTCAAGGAAGAAAATGAGATAGTTTAAGTCAGGTTAAGGCCATGCAATTTTTATATATTGGAAGATAAAGTGCCGAACCATAGCAGCGTTCTGCTATTTCTAGCGGTTAGGAAGCTTCATGTAGCATAGCTAGCCAAACTGAAGATCGTTTCACTTATAAAGCAGCGGCAACAGTATTACTAGAAGAGAGGCGAGGGAGACTGCGTAAAGTGTAGGGACAGTTCAGAAGCAAGGTCATCATGACAGCGCTCAGAACATACCAGTTTAATTGATTGATTGATTGATTGCTTTATTAGCTAGATCAAATAATGACATTATGATATACACGATAGATATATTAACAAGATTAGATAAAGAAAATTATATTTCCACTCAGTTAAAACGAATTCAGCACACAACAGCAATCTTCAAAAATTTCAACCGAATTTGAGTGTTCAAAGGTCTATATTATTTTTAAACTTTAACGTTCGAGATGTTTGAGTCTATTCTTTAATAATGACATTTTTTTTTTTTACTTTTTTACTTTTTTTGCGAATTTTCGATTTGAAGCAGCAAACTATTTTTTCCACACGTCAGTTTTGTGTATAGTTGGCGTAAAATATTTCAAGCTATACACAGCCGTTCTCTTTCACTTTCATTTAGATCGTGGAGTGTATGGGTGTATTGTATGCCATCGTTATAATTAATTCAGTAAAACACAAGTCTGAGATGAATTGAATTAAAAATCTATTTGGTTTGAAATTCCGATTGAAAAAAAAAGGTTGACTCGAGAAAGTAACTTTACGTTAATTTTATTTAACTTTTCTTATCTTGTCCGAGTGGATTAACTAATGATTATGTTCAGCTCTCACAATGCATTCACACAGACAGGTTACTATAATTGCGAATATAGATGTTCCGCCATAGGAGCTTTTCGTGGCACATGACGAAATTAGCTAAAGACGATATGGGTGGACTTAAGTCGTTAGGAGTGGAAATGGCTCTGGTGAAAGCCTTATACAGAGGCCAACACGAGTACAACATAGCTCTTCACTTTCGTGGCTCTTCCAGAGTTGCCAAATTTAAATCCATTTGTTAGGAAACCGATTACAGAATCAATAAACTGACTGTACCCAAGCACAAATATTTAGTTAATTTTTTTTCGAGATGTGCAATATTCGTATTTTGACAGCTTTTTCAGTAGATTTGGCAGCTTGACAGCTGATCTGTACAAGCGTATCTCTAAAAGGTACTTTTGTATATATGCTCGATCTGTCTAACAGAGTGTTTATTTGCTTCCCACTGCAGGGAAAGTGGACGAAGCTGTTACTCTTGTCATCGGAAACCAGTGAGACCTCCCGAACACTAACATAACAATGTTGACACGAGATGGCCGCAAAGTTAACAGACTCGAGAACCTTCGGACACCTTCGTTAATCTCCGGCAATAGCTAATCTTACGTTTCCTTAAAATTCTCCCTAAGAAAGCAAGTATGCTTCTTAACAAGGTAATGCTCAAATATTTGTGCAAACTTTGGAGTTTTGTCAACAAGCTAAAATCAAAAATTCAAAATAAAATCAACCGAGTTCTTTTATTTTATCTAAATTCATCTTACGGTTGTATTATGTCTTTGTAATCAGTATCACACACCATTAACATTAACCATTTTCGCGGAAGTTCCGAAGTAAATTTCACTTCTGTCAATCAATCTGTCAAAGCATATAGTATTGTTAAATTCGCTTTAGTCAATCAGTCTGTGAAAACATATAGTAGTGTAAGTTTCTAATGTGTAAATCAGTCTGTAAATTTCGTTTCTATAAATCAGTCTGTGAATAACCCAACTTTAGGTGAACACTATCGACGACAGGTTAATTTGCTCTGAGCATCACCAGCTGGACCTTGTAAATGTCCTTTCACTCGCTGCCGCATCAGGCTCTCAAGATGCCGTGGATTTCTCAGCCCATGTCACCCAAACTTTAGTAGGGGTTTAGTGTAAACAATGTCACGATGCCCGGAAGCACACTGTTTATTGGGTGTTTAAAATTGAACTTGGGTCACACTTGTCTTGTTCCATAGAAACAAGGCACTGTTTGTTTCAAACTCCCACCAGGAATAAAATTTCAATGGCTTTCACTTCGGTCAAAAACAATATTAAAATTGTGTACCCTAAGGCAAAATGGGAATAATTTTGAAGTATTGCAAACAGTATTTCTTTGTTTAACATTGAAATTCAAGTCCTACAATACAAACCTCACAATGCAATAATGATGTTAAAAGGAAAAAACGATTGAATATTATTTTATTTGTTTGTTTGTTTCCATTATTTTTTTTTATTTATTGATTTATTTACTTATTTGTTTATTTATTTATTTATTTATTTATATATATATATATATATTTATTTATATATTTATTTATTTATTTATTTATTTATTTATTTATTTATTTATTTATTTATCTATTTATTTATTTATTTATTATTTATTTATTTTTTTATTCATTATTAATTTATTTATTTATTTATTTATTTATTTATTTATTTATTTATTTATTTATTTATTTATTTATTATGAATTTCTTCTTCCATCAGTTAGCTGACAAAAAAATTTGATTGTGTTCATGATATAAACAGAATTTAAAAACAGGGACAGCTTCACTTAACCTGCGAATTTAAAGAAGTAAACAAAAAAACATAAAGACTCACCTTGTTTTTCTTTAATGGGATTTGATAACTGCTGGGGCGATATATTCTTCTCTTCTTTGTACTTGTATGTATATCTCCCAGATACAATTCCTCCGTGACTTTATCTCCCGTCTGGTTTTCTTCTATTATCTGGTAACCTTTTTTGCGAGCCTCGTGTGGATGACGTAATCTTGTCTCCAGCCTCATCAATTGCAGCTCGTGCATTGTGAAATTAATTACGTGCGTACAATCAAAGTCTACGCCCTCTGGCGGTGGCAACGTTTCTTGGCTTACTTTCTTGTCTTTGGGAGGAAAATTAAAGATGCTTTGAGACTGAAATGGTTGCCACAATTTGTAATTCATATAAGCACAGTCTAATTTGAGTTTCCGATCCAATTTTTTTGCCATTTCTCTCGTGTATGGCGTGACTGAAACCGACAATAACTGATATTTTACTTCGGTTCCTCCTGGTATCGACCAGGACTTCCGGACCGTTCGGTATTCTCCGGTGGCCAGGACAGAATATATTGGATTCATACAATCAACGTCGGAGTAATAAAACTGTAAAGCTGTAAATGTTGAGTTACTTTCGAATGTATATTTCCTGAGTAAAAATTCGGGTCCAGGTCGGATTTCACACCTGAAAACAGGAGGAAAAAACTTTTATTACAATTCAATAAGCATAATAGTAAAATTAATCGAGCACCTTGGATTATTGAGAGTAGGATTTAAGCTGTACAGTGTACAGTTATATGCTAGTGCCTCAAAACCTTATTTACGATTAGAAGGTTCTAGGGCAATAAATTATAACGAAAGATTTCGTAAACTTAATGCCCTATGTAAGATTGATGTTTGCTTGTTACATTTACATGATCATTAAGTAAAAATTGGCGTGAACCGGGTGGCAAAAAAGGAACAATGTATTAAATATCAACTGTCAGAGCCCGCTGTCAAGTCACGAATACATTTTCGTTTTTTTTCAATTTTAGAAGTGACTCATTTCACAATCCGGATTTTGTAACAACCTTGAGTCTCAAAGAAGTCATTATTTTATAACAACTCGATTAACTTGTTAGATAACCTAAGCATTGTGTGGCGAATTATAATAACATTTAATTGGAGTCATCCAATTTTTTTAATTTGGTATTTCACTTGTTTTCGTGCTAGGACATTCAAATTTGCACATATCATTCCTTTAATTATAATCATCGACATTTTCGTTTTTATACGAATGTTTGAAGCAAACTGGTTTAGTATGCAAATGAAATATAATACTGGGTATATTATAATTTAAATTAAAAGAAAGACTGGGACATTTTTTGAAGAGTTAACAAAGCTGTATATGAGGGAAAAGATGCATATTTCAAATTTAACACAACTTGGCTTGTACAAAACATACATTATCGGTATTATTCTAAACATTATTCATTTAGAAAGCGATCCCTTAAATCACTCTTCTGACATTTCCTTAATACATTTCGTTAATACAAAGTCCACACAGGTAAATAAGCTTAAGGAATCGTCTTGTGTCTCAGTAGGTGCATTCTACTCTATATTTATATACCGCTCACGGGTTCCTGGCGTTTTTTAACCCCGGCATTAAGGGAATGGTTTCTAATGACTAACGAAAATCGCGGGGTAAATTCTTTAAATGTGGTTACTGTCAGGTTTTCCACTATGCAACGGCAACGCAGAGTCGTCATTTGAGTTTTTAATATCTCGAGTACAATAAAGGAATGCATTTGAGGTTCTATTCCCGTTGAATATTTCTTTGAAATTTGTGAAATTTGTGAAAAATTCAGTGAATAAAGAATCAATCAATCAATTATTTTCATGCATCCAGTATAAATCTGATCATCCGGATATATATTTTTTAAATGTAGAGGAAAAAAGTCACGGCTTGCCTCCACCGAAAATAGAACTCGTGTATCTTTTATTGGGTCTGGGAGTCAATAAATAAAAATCTGAAATCTGTCTCTGGCTAGCAGGGCCAGCGCTCTCACCGACTAAGCTACAGAGGCTCATGGCAGAACGGGTCTCTGACTAGCAGGGCCAGAGCTCTCACCGTCTGAGCTACAGAGGCTCGCGCAGAACGGGTCTCTGGCTAGCAGGGCCAACGCTCTTACCGTCTGAGCTACAGAGACTCAGGGCAGAACGGGTCTCTGGCTAGCAGGGCCAGCGGTCTTACCGTCTGAGCTACAGAGGCTGACGGCAGAACGGGTCTGGCTAGCAGGACCAACGCTCTTACCGTCTGATCTACGGAGACTCAGGGCAGAACGGGTCTCTGGCTATAAGGGCCAACGCTCTTACCGTCTGAGCTACAGCTCACGGCAGAACGGGTCTGGCTAGCAGGGCCAGCGTTCTAACCGACTGAGCTACAGAGGCTGACAGCAGAACGGGTCTTGCTAGCAGGACCAACGCTCTTATCGTCTGAGCAGAACGGGTCTATACGGGCCAACGCTCTTACCGTCTGGGCTACAGCTCACGGCAGAACGAGTCTGGCTAGCAGCGCCAGCGCTCTAACCGTCTGAGCTACGGAGACTCAGGGCAGAACGGGTCTCTGGCTAGCAGGGCCAACGTGTTTCTGACTAGCAGGGCCAGTGCTCTTACCGTCTGAGCTACAGCTCACGACAGAACGGGTTTCTGACTAGCAGGGTCAATGCTCTTACCCTCTTACCGACTGAGCTACGGAGACTCAGGGCAGAACGGGTCTCTGGCTAGCAGGGCCAACGCTCTTACCGTCTGAGCTACAGACTCAGGGCAGAACGTGTCTGGCTAGCAGGGCCAGCGCTGTTACCGACTGAGCTACAGAGGCTCACGGCAGAACGGGTCTGGCTAGCAGGACTAGCGCTCTAACCGACTGAGCTACAGTCTCCGACAGAACTGGTCTCTGGCTAGCAGGGCCAGCGCGCTTACCGTCTCAGCTTCAGAGGCTCGCGGCAGAACGGGTCTCTAGCTGGCAGGGCCATCGCTGTTACCGTCTGAGCTACAGAGGCTCACGCAGAACGACCACAGATTTTATATCCAAGTGAAGGCTGCGAATCTCTCTCTGCGGGATTCACTGACAACAGACACTAAGATATCGAAATACAGTTTACTTGTAAAAACATTGGTGTTGAAGGTAATGGGTTGTTGACACAAGGTCAGTACAATTCTTCTATATTTCTAAAAAAAACATTATCACACTGGCACAAGGATGTCGATATCTTAAAATCGATGAATTCACCCATGTTGTAGATAAATGTTTCTAAATGACTTTTAATCTCGAGTTGTGACAGGTATCTCGAGAGAAGGTAATGACAAATATAGGCCTGCTATATATATCCCGATGATAAGATTTATTGTTTTGGGTTTTTGTTTTGTTTTTTTAATATTGAGTACAATGTTACTCAAACAGTGTATAAATAATTGAATACACGATCCTCAATAGGGCACCAAATGTCCATCGGTAAACGGACAGCCACTTTAGCCAACCGGGGCATGTTGCTCAAAGAGCTATTCAATTTAATCCGCTATTAGATGACGTCACGCCATGCTGAAGGTCTATCTCTAACCCGGTATTAGCGATTTAATCTGGTGTTAGCGGCTAATCGTCTTTCGAACAACTGGCCCCCGGGTTCAGTAGCTAGAAGCGCTATTAAATTTAATCCACTATTAGATGACATCCTGCCATGTTGAAGGTCTATATCTAATCCACTATTAGCGATTTAATCTAGTGTTAACCACAAATAGCCTCTCCAGCAACTGGCCCCAGTAGTCTCTCTAGCTATTAGGCAAACTGTTTGTGTGATTGGTGTCTAATGTGGTACTCAAGGGCATTTCACTCACTCTCCCGATTGGGCACTCATTTGCCCTTTGCCCAAGGGTTATATGTTTCAATTACATTCGTTCTGTATTTACTTAGCCAAGAAGAAGAGCAGATGAGATTTGGTAGTAGTAGTTTAGCTGCTGATGAAGTATACCACTCTTATATAACATTTTTTCGTTTATTGGGGATAACACTTTCTTAGTTTGACAGATTCTAGTTCAGAAAGCCTTGCCAGCTGAAACATTATACATGTCCGGGAATTCAAACTCAGGACCCTATTAAAGAGTTAGGCACCGAATTGCCAGCAGTAAATGCCGACCACCTAGACCACTCACACCAACTTGACACCCACCAACGTACCTATAGTTCAATATTTAGCAGTCTTTGTTGAGAAAGATTCTGATGAATACAAAATTACACAAAATAATTACAATTGTTGTCAAACTAATGTTATTGTAATGATCATCTCTGGTAAATTGTACCTCCCATACCATATCCGCCATAAATGTGGTTTGTTATTATGTATTCAGCTGCTAGCCATAAGACTCCTTCAGACATATTATAGAGTTATTGTTTGTTGTGAATGTCACTTAAAGGTGTTCTCCTTCACCCATGGTCTAGCTGGAATGCTTTCTATTGGGAAATTAATATCGGACATATCGTATGATTTTTCTTTAGAATACTAATATGGATGGAAAATATCATAGGTAAGCAAAGATTGAATGTCAGAGGTGAAGTCTCATATAATACTGTGCTTTGAATAATCCAAAATAAGCAGATTTTAAAACAATATCTACAAAAACAGTTCTGTATCACCCAATACAGTTCGTTTTGGTGTTAGTATAAACTGCTCCATACAAGAGTATCAGTTGCATTCTTATTCACTTTTTTCGATTAAAACCGAATTTTCCATATGGTATTGACAGAACTGCACCTTGTGAAGGCTGTTGTATGTGGCATCTGGACAAACATTGTGACCTTAACTAATTTATTTGTGAGAAATTGTACTTTTTTTGTCAAACGTAACATTTTACTGACATGATGCTCATTGCACATGTAAGCATGCTACATGTGTATCTGTGTGGGCGTGACTTTGAATTCCCATGTCATGTTAACAGATTGCCAGTTAACATGTGTCTTATTTAATAGGCTCTATTATGTAATGGTATAAATATGTTAGTTGTATATGGCCAGCAGATGTGTGGTCAGAGGGGTGAGCAGCAGGGTAAAGTCTCTAATTATCCAAAAACCTGACACTCTTGTGTTCCATAAACTCCTAAGAATTTCTTTAAAGTTTGTCAGTATTTTCGTTATTTTGGATAACACTATCTTAGTTTGAACAAGTTCTCATCAGAAAATTCTGTAAAAACATGTAACTTATACAAACTATAAACAGTTTTGGACTTGTTGTTTCTGGAGTCCCCAAAACTCTTCTTGTGTTCCATAGACGCCTAGGTTTTAAAGTTTATCAATATTTTTTTTATTTTCAGATAACACTTTCTTATTTTAAACAGATTCTCATTCAGAAAACTTTGCAGGTTGACACCTTCCGAGAATCCAACCCTCAGAGCTTTCTGAACTAGAATCTGTTCAAACCAATTCTGTTATTATCCAAACTTTGTACATATAGCTTATACCAGGCCTGTGCAGCTGTGCTTTAATCTTTTTCCGGCATAACCTTAAAATCGGTCCTCTAAAATTTTGTGAGAAACCTAACATTTGCACTTGCCCCTGCTTTGCTGAATTTTTAAATACATAAATGTGCATTTATGAAAAATGAAGCAAATCTTAGTTGATGAAACTTGTCAAAATCAGTAGCAAAATGCAAATTAAGATGACCATTGCAAACAATTTGGGAAACCTATAAATCGGGCCTCATAAAATAAGTTTGCATAACCATGGGAAGACCTTGTTCGGTCCGTCCTCCCCACAGCACAGGCCTGTTATACAAAAGTATAAACATCTTGGACTCTTATCATCAAAGCTCTCATTGTGATCCTAGGAATTTCTTTAAAGTTTATCTGTATTTTTTCTTTGTCTTAGGATAATACTTTCTTATTTTTTTCATCAGATTCTAGTTCAGAAACTTTTTTATTTTCTAACCTTCAAGAAACTCTTATTTTGTTATATAATCAGCATTTTCGTTATTTTGGGATAACTCTTTCTTAGTTTGAACAGATTCTAGTCCAGAAATTCTTTCTGGAAATCTAACCCAAGTCCCTCCGAGATCCCCACTGGGTAAATTTATATTTTATACAACACAAATATTGTTGAATCTGCTTCTTTTGCGTCCCTGAAACTTTTCTTTTCTTCCATAAACTCCTGGGGAATTCTTGAAGTCGTCAAAAAGTAGAAAATATTTAGACAACATACAGTACTCTTCCAAAACTCATTGCTCTGGGTTTTCCATGTGCAAAATCTGTGGAAATTTGAGAAAAATATAGTCTTTTACATTACAATACTAACAGTTTTGACTCCAGTTGCTCGTTCTCAACTGTTCAATTGTTCTGGGTGTCTCATACCCCTAAAAAGCATGTCAGGAATTTATGGGGATTTCTGAAATTGTCAAATTTTGAATTGAGTTTTAAAAATATATGATACTAACAATCTCCACTAAGCAGTATTTAATCTAACAAAACTCTTTTGCTCTGGATGTCCCAAATGCAATTAAAAGCATTTCCGGTATTTATCTTTTATAAGGATTTCTGAAATTATCAAAATTTTGTCAATTTAGAAAGTTCATGTATACTTCATGTGTATACTCAGAATGTGGACTAGACTTTGCTCAATCCCCAAACTCCTGTTACTCCACTTACGGGCATTAGTGGTATATATCCTATGGATATATGAAATTGTTTAAATTTAGGAGGTGTGTACCAGGTACAAATGTACATACATTGTAATAACACATGTGGGTGAGTTATTCAACCAGCTAATGGGGGTAAACACTCTTGACCATATGTGGGTAAGTCCTGCCTAACATTTACTCTGTTAGAATTACACTGGTACATTTTCTGTCCTGACTGAGTGTTACATGTAGCCAAGCAGGCCATTGTACAGTGATTAGCTTATCAGCCTACTGAGCCTACTTCAATGTATAAATTACAGGTTCAAATCTGTCTGTTGACCTCTGGTATATGGGAGTGTCACACAATGCTGCTTGGCAGTCGTTGGGGGGGGGGAGTTTTATGAGGTTATGAGGCATACTCTCATTTTTTCATCATATCTAACTCTAAGTAACGCACACTGTGAGCACACTGTGACGTGGATAATCCATCACCAGATAAGTCCCCTTTAGTATGACCTTAAACTCCAATGAACCAAACAAACATGGTTTTAGCCATATTTATGGCTACAGTCTACCCTAAGTCATTAGCCACACTAACAATTACTATAAATTATAAACATACAGTATTTTGCTCTGCTGAAAATGTAATTCTCCTCCAGTGCTAAGTAAAGACAGCCTCTCTGTGGTGGGAACTTCAATACTGCCGTTACTCAAAGGGCACGTTAACCTATTACAGAGGGGTCTTGTTACACACTCAAGAATATATTGGAGATTTGTCCCCTGAATGTAAACACCAACTTTTAACTTACTTTTATTTGAGAACATTGCATCAAAATCGTGAAATGACCTCATTAAGTATGGCGTTAAACCCTAATCAATCAAATAATCTTTCTCTATGCACACACCTATAGCCATAACAATGTGAGATTATTTAATCTATGTACTCTGTTAGAAGCTGGTCTCTGAGGGTTTATTGACTGTATAAGATCATGATGCTTCGGTTTTAAGTTTTTAATCGACATCCCTGTGCTAGTGGGACTAATTTTTGAAAAATATAAACATATACTACAAGCAACTATAGATTTGTTTTTACATGTAAAATGAGGATTCCTTTATTAAAGTGACCTAAATGAAATGGTGTATGTAGAACAAGCTCTTGGCATCAAATGCACAGCAGAATCTTCAAAGGATCAGTGATAAATTATAGTACCTTCTTCTTGCGTTGTATACAAAGAAAACATTTTTATGACATGATGACCTTCTTACCTGCTCTAATAATAGACCTCCCCTAATGCTGCATGTATCAGTCTTGCTGCAAGGTGTAGGAACATTTGTGCTCGACTGCATATGTAACTGTAACTGTGGAGTTGTACATTTAGTAGATGTTTATTTATAACATTTTGCTGTACTAATACAGGGTTTGTATAGTCCTGGAAATTCCTGGAGAAATGAAATTAAGTTTTCCAAGGACTGGAATTTCCTGGAAATGCAAGTTTGCTCCTTGAAAACTCCTGGAAATTCAGAATAGATTAGTATTTACACTTATATTGAAAGACTTTAATCGTAAAATTATTACCATTATGATTATGAAAAATCCGTCAAAATTTTAAATAATCCAAATGGTTTAAATACACAAGCAGGTGCTTTTCAAGTTCTTCTATTAATTTTCCTTTTTTTGGAATAGGCATGCATACTTCAATCAGTCACATTTTGGACAGTTAGCTGTAGCTGTAGCTGTATTTTCCAGTATTGTAGTGGAGTGGTACAGAGTGGCTTTGTACCCAAGTCTTGCTGTTCTATATATGTGATACCATCTGTGCGGACTTATCTGTAACATCTGCTCTAGTCATAAAAATCTGTCAGTTCAGACACAGGAGGAGGTAGTAGGTTCTAACACCCAGAATGTTTTCATCTGGCCACTGTAAACCACCAACTACTGTGTGCGGTTGCTCCAGGTAGCACTGTCTGACACAGTGGCAGTGATAATTATTGAAGAAGTCGCTATTAGAAGCAGTCAAAAGTATTTATGATAATTGCAACAAATTTGAAATTAAGTTTCTTTCACAGTGGCATAATATGAAATATTTCACAAATGGTATATTTTCTTAAAAGTACTCTTCTGAAAATTAGTTTTTTGAGATGCCATGGTACAGATGGCCTTGTGGAAGAGCAAATTGTTCATTTGATTCAGTTTGATGCCAATAAAGATTTCATTCATTAATCCATGTTGCAATAGAGTTCTGGTGTAAAGAGACTAGTGTATTGATTCCTAACCAAGGTATGCGGTCTTAATGTAGCACTGGAGGAACATTAACTACAATGCCCAGTGTAAGTGGGTTTTTGCATGTCTGATTATGGTCTGACTATGTGGCCGTCAGAATGAATGTTAGGTACTGCACAAAACAGCAACTAATTTTATTAAACATGGCCCTTTTGGTTTGATCTTTAATACTTTTTATCTGCAGCAGCCAACCGGGCTAGTACATTGTACCTTTCAAATTGTACTACTCCACACAAAGTAACACTACTAGCCCACCACTTTTCATCAACTTTGTAAAAAAAAGAAGGCAGTTGTACAAATTACAATTACATGTACACAAGATTAAGAAATAGTTAAATCTTTCTTCCACTATACTTTTTCCACAGTATGAAGTCACTGCATGTGATGTCTACTCCAGGATGAATGGTGATGATACTACTAAAAAAGGATAGAATTGTTTTAAAAAGTGGTAGCTTATTCAAATACTAATCGCACTAGCCATTTAGATTAACTCAAAAAAACTTTGCACTAACCTGATGTTAGTTATAGGCACAGGCTAGAGCTAAGATCAAATCATGTTTACCATGGTTATACTATAAAGGTTATATTGATACCAACCAAAATGTTCTACTCTTGATTTACATTGTAAAGTTGACTTGCATGTAGTGAGATATTTAATCAACCAAATCTCAGGTAGGTATTATTGCACCTAAATTTTCATTCTTACCAAATAAGCATTTCCATAGTAACAGCAGCTGTGAGCCTGATTTACGCGTAACGGGTGTAGAAACCCTCAAGCATGTGAATTTTCCACCGTTAGATGGAATTTCATTTTTCTTTCTAAAAGAATCAAACCTGTTTAGGCAAAAGTTTGCCAATAAGAAGGGTTGCAGCAAGAATTTACATTGTTGTGCACAAGATCCAAATAACCATAAGCGACCTTAATGTACTTTTGTACACCTAATTGTCCATCCTTTGGATATTATGTACAAACGTCCAATATATTAGACTGGCTCTGGTTCTGGGAACATGGTCGCCAGCTCACAGCTTCCTTGACGCCAGGACTCGTCCATACAGAACCATACAATCCAATAACCTATAAGTACTGAACGTAAACATACAAAGAACCTAACCTGATGTTGCCTTGACAAAACAATCAGAATGACATAAAAAATGTGATGTTTCTGACATACTTTAATACTGTGCAATAATACTACTACATGCAGCATATAACTATACAAATATCAATTTCTTTAGGCTAGCGTCTAGGCCTTTCGTTTCTATGTCAATGTAGCACTCAAGGGGCTGAGTAGCTCTGTTCACCTTAAATGTATGAGTGAGTCACACAATGTGACTATTCCTCTGTTCACCTCAGATGTATGAGTGAGTCACACAATGTGACTACCTCTGTTCACCTCAGATGTATGAGTGAGTCACACAATGTGACTACCTCTGTTCACCTCAGATGTATGCGTGAGTCACACAATGTGACTCTGTACCTCTGTTCACCTCCGATGTATGAGTGGGTCACACAATGTGACTCTACCTCTGTTCACCTCAGATGTATGAGTGGGTCACACAATGTGACTCTGTACCTCTGTTCACCTCCGATGTATGAGTGAGTCACACAATGTGACTCTGTACCTCTGTTCACCTCCGATGTATGAGTGGGTCACACAATGTGACTCTGGCAATTGCTGGGTTTCCTATTGCTTTTCCATCTTATGTAAGTAAGGCACACTGAGAAGTGGACAATGGTCGTCATATTAGTGAAGTACCCTTGAGTACAACGTTGAAACCTCAATCAAACAAACAAACAATCAAGAACTTTACAGTGAAACTATCAGGCGATTAGTTTGAGAATATACAATAAAACAAAAGTGACAGTGTACAACATTAGAGTGTAAGTCTGACTGTGTGTAGAACATACATTGTAAGTCTTCAGCACAACAAATACTTGCAAGTTATCATAAGAAAGTTGAGATTTCTAGCCTCCAGTATAATTTTGGTGCATTTGTTTTTTGTCTCTCCCACAACTGCCTGTATATACCAGTGTGAAAGTTCTCAAGACTGTGGCAGATGAAATAAATGTCATCTGATAAGTGGTTGTCTTCATAAATAGCTACTGTTTGTGTTAGACTAAGGTCACTGCCAACTATACTATTCCTACTGGTCTGGATTTCTTCTCCAGAAGAAACATGCGGAAAGTTGGAGGGCGCTTCCTGTTGCCTCGATACTCCCAGATCTCAGCGACCACAAGAAACAAATCTGTCTATGGTGACTTTGTACTGTGTCTAGTGATTGTCCGGTCTTGTCTTGCCTTGTTTCCCTTGATGATTGTCCGGTCTTGTCTTTCTTTGTTTCCAGGGATGCCAAGGGTGGTTTTCTCAACCCATTGCGCTGGTATGCTGTTATAAAAGTGAAATAATCTCAAGTACGGTGTAAAAACCCAGTCAAACAAACAAACACAATCACGATTATTTTCTGAAATCTTTCCAGGATCTTATCTTAAATTCATCAAACTATTCTAGTCCGCTTTCTTTACCCTCTCTTGGCTTGATTTCCACATAGATTTAATGAGAATAGTACTTTATTAACATTAGTTTGTCGTATAATTTATTATAATATTTTGTGCGCCCATGTGTCTTCCGGAACCAAATTTACCTTGAATACTCACATAGTCATTTAGACTTGATAAAATTGTTACAGTTCAGGTATGAGGAAGACATAAAACTTGAATGAAACAAGCATGAAAAGGGTTCAAATGTTCCGGTGTTGTGCCTGATACTGCAGCTGAGGATCTATACAAATCTGAGAGAAAAATCTCAACAAAACAATCCAAAAGGCAAAAGTTATCATGTCAGGGTGTTGTAATAAACCTGAATCATGGTCAAATAACAGCGTTTTTATAATTTTTTTGTAGGTATCTATGATTTTTAAACTCCATGTAAACATACTGATAGAAAATTATGCAAAATTATGTCATACATGTTAATGTATTTCAAGAAACAGGTCAATTATTGATACACTATAGATTTGTATTTAACTATAATAAACTTTTGCGTCTCAATTATCAAAAGTTGCAATAAATCTATAGTTCAATGAGTTGTTTACACTCATGTTGTGAACCAGATTTGTAAGACAATAGTAAGGGTTTTATGAAATAGAACTGATCAATCAAACACACCTAAGATGTTCATGTGAATGTGAACAGCAAAGATAACAGATACATGTACGACAAACATCAGAAAACACAAGGCACTTAATGAATCTGCCCCTTAAGATTACCGGTCACACTTCGAGGCTGCCTTGAGGATGATTTTGATGGAGCTTCCTGTTGCCCTGTTGCTTTTAAAGCTTAGGAACAGTTTTGTGATGTCTATGTATTGCGTCTTGTCTTTGTATTGCGTCTTGTCTTTGTATTGCGTCTTGTCTTTGCTACTGTCTTGTCTTTGTTTTTTGTTTTTGCCACTGACGTCACGGTCAAGGATGGTTCCCTTCACCAACTGGATAAGGTGTTTAATAAACTCGAATGGAGCAAACATATTGAGGCCACCTTGCTATCTGAGGTACAGAAGGATTTTCATAGTCGATTAAAGGGTTGTTTTTAGAAAGTTTGTTCATCTTTTTTTTACAATTATTTCCAGTGCAAAATCATAATGTGAATGAAATTACTCTATTGCAATGTTAAACACCAGTAAAGACAATCAGTTCAGGGCCCTAAATTTGCACCCAAATCACAGTGGTAAAAGCTGTGTCCAAATTATGTGCTCCCAAACACGCCTCTAAAAACTTTTGGTGCATTCTGTGCTCCCACAATTTTGAATTAGGTGCACACGAAATGTGTTCGGTGTACAGTTTTTATCGACAATATGGTTTGCATCCAGCAAATATATGACGAATGAGCCAATCTACAGGTAATTGGTTCACTACATATAAAGTATGAACACAATCTAACAGAAATGTTTGCCTTATGATAAACTCATGTATAGTTAAAATGACAGACAATAGTTCTATACTCAAGACTAACTCCAACAGTAGCAAATAAATTTTCGTTGGTATAATCTTATAGGTGCACGGCTTGCATCCATTTTTAATATTGGATATTTTAATATTGTTGATTGCACAAGGCGAAATCTGGGTGCATCAGTGCCCCTATGTACCTATAATTTCGAACCCTTCTAAGGGCAGTACATTGTGTTCCAAGCATAGTCATACTGTCTCACTTTGCAATGGAGGAACATTAATTTTCTAATGGCTGTGTTAATGTGTTATTTACTATTAGAGTATATCTCCTGATCTCTGTCATATTCACTCATAAAAGTGAAATACGCTTGAGTATGGAGTTGAACACCAGTCATTCAATCAGATTGTATCGTTGTGGATTGTGTTGACGAACAACAATGTAACATAAGGGAACTATACCTTATAGCATTAAGCAACTATTAAATAATCTTGCCGTGTATAAATTTCACATTTTATTGACAGCTGAGCTCCTCCATTACATCATTGACAAAGGGATGGAGATGATAATTCTACCCACATCACTACATACATGTGGGTCCATTATGGCACCTCAATAAAAGTGAACTTTATACAGGCTAAGTTATCATAGTTTGTTATCGCACCATTACACTGCAGATTTACATGTACATGGTCGAATTGACCTGCAACATTTTTTATCTAATTTTGTTTAAAAGTAGTTTTGGAACCTTTTGGTCTTTTTGTAACTACATGTTCTGATGGAAGTGTGTCCCCTTTGAGACGATATTTGTCATAAAGTTTTATTTAGCAATAATTGAATTTAATGTTTTTTCCGCAGTAATAATACTCTAAATCCCAAATACTGTGACCATGATTCCCCTGTTTATTGTCCACCACTACTATAGCAGGGGGGGGGGGGGACTTAGGAAT
>JAQQZZ010040025.1:0-10428 GCA_030265115.1 Mopalia vespertina | reverse complement strand
ACTTTAGGTATTCCAGTCGGCATAACAACTTTAGGTATTCCAGTCGGCATGACAACTTTAGGTATTCCAGTCGGCATAACAACTTTAGGTATTCCAGTCGGCATAACAACTTTAGGTATTTCAGTCGGCATAACAACTTTAGGTATTCCAGTCGGCATAACAACTTTAGGTATTCCAGTCGGCATGACAACTTTAGGTATTCCAGTCGGCATGACAACTTTAGGTATTCTAGCTTACATGGTACATTTATATTTTCCAGCTTGCATGACAACTTTAGGTATTACATCCCCCATGGCAGCTCTAGGTATTCTAGCTCACATGACAACTTTAAGTATTCTAGCTCACATGACAACTTTAGGTATTACATCCCCCATGGCATCTCGAGGTATTCTAGCTCACATGACAACTTTAAGTATTATAGCTTACATGACAACTTTAGTTATTCTAGCTCACATGACAACTTTAGGTATTTCAGTTCACTTACAGCTCTGTGTCTGGATAACTACTGCTTTGAGAAACATCGGCATGGTTTCGTCCATCAGTCATTAATACTGGCACTGTCAAGTGAAACGGCCTTTAGTATGGCACTAAACAACACGCAAGTATTGTTCTCCAGTGAAAGAGTCAATAATACATAAACAGTCATGAAAACATCAACAAAAATGTTAACAATAATTGTGCCCCTTTAATTTCAAATTTGGATTCTTCTGACATATATTTATTATGAGATGAGATATATTGTATTATCTTATGTGTTCATGTATGTATGAAGATTAAAAAGACTGATTAGTGCTGTACATTAAGTATTGAATATCAAAAATACAAACTATAATCATGTTTGAAGTTGGAAGAGATCAAAGAACGTTAGCTGTTAATTGTGTCTTGATATATTCAATGTCTCGCAGACAGGGACAGGGGGCTTTGTTGTTGATGGACTCTCAGGTGTCAGTCGTATAAGGGTGTCGGTTTTCTCTCACCTGGGGATGGTTACTCTATCAGCTCATCAATCTCAGGTGTGAGAATTTACAGGATTCTTAAGGATTTTCACCTAAAAATCTGTCAAACCTCACACAGTCTAAGATTATTTTCTTGATAGATTACTGCAAAAGAAAAGGCATGTTGATATTGTCAGTGTATTTGAACTGAAATTCACGTATTATGAATAAATCCCTCACTGAAAAATCAAGATAAAAATGGAATGAAGAAGATCTTCGCATATCTACTTATTAAGTTACCTACAAATAGCTTTGGCTTTTAGGCTTAAGCAGATTATCAGCTAGGGTATCAGGAAGTCCTTGATTGTCCAATGGATTAACTAGGATATCAGGAAGTCCTTGATTGTCCAATGGATTAACTAGGGTATCAGGAAGTCCTTGATTGTCCAATGGATTAACTAGGGTATCAGGAAGTCCTTGATTTTCCAATGGATTAACTACATATAAGTTATCAGACAGACTTTGCTTTTCCAATGGATAAACTAGGTTATCAAACAGTCTTGGATTGTCCAATGGATCAAATAGGTTATCAAACAGTCTTGGATTATCCAATGGATTAACTAGGTTATCAAACAGTCTTGGCTTTTCCAATGGATTAACTAGGTTATCAAACAGTCTTGGATTGTCCAATGGATCAAATAGGTTATCAAACAGTCTTGGATTGTCCAATGGATTAACTAGTTATCAGACAGTATTGGATTGTCCAATGGATCAAATATGTTATCAAACAGTGTTGGATTGTCCAATGGATTAACTAGGTTATCAAACGTCCTTGGCTTATCCAATGGATTAACTAGTTATCAGACAGACTTGGCTTTTCCAATGGATTAACTAGGTTTTCAAACAGTCTTGGATTGTCCATTCGGATCAAATAGATTATGAGACAGTTTTGGCTTATCCAATGGATTAACTAGTTATCAGACAGTATTGGATTGTGCAATGGATTAACTAGTTATAAAACAGTCTTGGCTTTTCCAATGGATTAACTAGGTTTTCAAACAGTCTTAGATTGTCCGATGGATCAAATAGATTATCAGACAGTTTTGGCTTATCCAATGGATTAACTAGTTATCAGACAGTATTGGATTGTGCAATGGATAAAATATGTTATCAAACAGTGTTGGATTGTCCAATGGATTAACTAGGTTATCAAACAGTGTTGGATTGTCCAATGGATTAACTAGGTTATCAAACGTCCTTGGCTTATCCAATGGATTAACAAGGTTAAAAGACAGTCTTGGCTTATCCAATGGATTTACTAGGTTAACAGACAGTCTTGGATTGTCCATTGGATTAACTAGGTTATCAAACAGTCTTGGATTGTCCAATGGATTAACTAGGTTATCAAACGTCCTTGGCTTATCCAATGGATTAACAAGGTTAACAGACAGTCTTGGCTTATCCAATGGATTTACTAGGTTAACAGATAGTCTTGGATTGTCCAATGGATTAACTAGGTTATCAAACTGTCTTGGATTATCCAATGGATTAACTAGGTTATTAAACAGTCTTGACTTATCCAATGGATTTACTGGGTTAACAGACAGTCTTGGATTGTCCAATGGATTAACTAGGTTATCAAACAGTCTTGGATTGTCCAATGGGTTAACTAGGTTATCCAACAGTCTTGACTTATCCAATGGATTAACTAAGTTAACAGACAGTCTTGGCTTATCCAATGGATTAACTATGTTATCAGACAGTCTTGGCTTGTCCAATGGATTAACTAGTTATCAGACAGTCTTGGATTGTCCATTGGATAAACTAGGTTATCAAACGGTCTTGGCTTATCCAATGGATTAACTAAGTTAACAGACAGTCTTGGTTTATCCAATGGATTAACTATGTTATCAGACAGTCTTGGCTTGTCCAATGGATTAACTAGTTATCAGACAGTCTTGACTTATCCAATGAATTAACTAGGTTATCAAACAGTCTTGGATTATCCAATGGATCAAATAGGTTATCAAACACTTTTGGCTTATTCAATGGATTAACTAGTTATCAGACAGTTTGGCTTATGCAATGGGTTTACTAGGTTATCAGACAGTCTTGGATTGTCCAATGGATTAACTAGGTTAAGAGGTCAGGTCTCAGATTTCAACCACATTTAAGCTAGGAACAGTGTGAAATGGATAATCCATCATCATGTAAGTGAAATGCTCTTAAGTATGACATTAAACCCCTATCAAACTTACAGATAATCAATGAATGTATCGGTGGGTCTTCTTCGGTTGGCTCAACTAGGTTATCAGATCATATTATCAGACAGTCTATGATTGGCCAGCAGCTTATCAGACAATCTATGATTGGTCAGTAGATTATCAGACAGTCTATGATTGGTCAGTGGCTTATCAGACAGTTTATGATTGGTCAATGGCTTATCAGACAGTCTATGATTGATCAGTGGCTTATCAGACAGTTTTTGATTGGTCAATGGCTTATCAGACAGTCTATGATTGGTCAGTGGCTTATCAGACAGTTTATGATTGGTTAATGGCTTATCAGACAGTCTATGATTGATCAGTGGCTTATCAGACAGTTTATGATTGGTCAGTGGCTTATCAGACAGTTTATGATTGGTCAGTGACTTATCCGACAGTCTATGATTGGTCAGTGGCTTATCAGACAGTTTATGACTGGTCAGTGGCTTATCAGACAGTTGGTCAGTAGATTATCAGACAGTATGATTGGTCAGTGGATTATCAGACAGTCTATGATTGGTCAGTGGCTTATCAAACATTGGTCACTGCCTTATCAGACCGTCTATGATTGGTCAGTAGATTATCAGACAGTCTATGATTGGTCAGTAGATTATAAGACAGTCTATCATTGGTCAGTAGATTATCAGACAATCTATGATTGGTCAGTAGATTATCAGACAGTCTATGATTTGTCAGTAGATTATCAGATAATCTATGATTGGTCAGTAGATTATCAGACAATCTATGACTGGTCAGTAGATTATTAGACAGTCTATGATTGGTCAGTGGATTATCAGACAGTCTGTGATTGGTCAGATTGGTTTTTGTAGTTATGTGTCAAACTTTGCTAGAAAATGGAATGAAGAAAACATAATTTATGTCACAGCTAACAGATACATTTGGTGTGGTCTTCCCATCAAGTAAGTTGTTTGTAGTTTGATACTTGTACCTTCCCCTGTCATTACCTTGCTCTACAGGTAACAATAGCAGGCTTAGGTGGTGGCCAAGATCTTTATTAGGCAGAGTTAAATATCAAAGTGAATTTTGTCACCTATACCTGTGCAATCTCAGATAACTATTAGAAGAGAGATGAACAGGTGTTGTATGTTCCCTTAAGAACAGTGAGAGTTTGTCTAAGATGTGAGATCACTTTCTGTTATAAAGGTAGGGAAAGATTTATAGATAACTTTTCTACTTCTTCTGCTCATCTTGTTAAGTTCTGCGTACACACTAACCCAGTAAGCACCTGGTAGACTGCACACATTAACCCAGAAAGCACCTGTTAGACTGTACACACTAACCCAACAAGCACCTGTTAGACTGTACACACTAACCCAGTAAGCACCTGGTAGACTGTACACACTAAACCAACAAGCACCTGTTAGACTGTACACACTAACCCAGCAAGCACATGTTAGACTGTACACACTAATCCAGCAAGCACATGTTAGACTGTACACACTAACCCAGCAAGCATCTGTTAGACTGGACACACTAACCCAGAAAGCACCTGTTAGACTGTATACACTAACCCAACAAGTACCTGTTAGACTGTACACACTAACCCAGTAAGCACCTGGTAGACTGTACACACTAACCCAACAAGCACCTGTTAGACTGTACACACTAACCCAGCAAGCACATGTTAGACTGTACACAATAATCCAGCCAGCACCTGTTAGACGTTACACACTAACCCAGCAAGCACATGTTAGACTGTACACACTAACCCAGCAAGCACTTGTTAGACTACACACTAACCCAGCAAATGCATGTTAGAATGTACACACTAATCCAGCAAGCACATGTTAGACTGTACACACTAACCCATCAAGCGCATGTTGGACTGGAGCATGTTTAAATTTATGTGTGATTACACTAAGGTGGTTTTATTTCCAACTAACTGAACATTGTGGCTCTCCTGTCTTCCCACTTACAAATATGCTTGCCCGTGGCTTTGTGGTTAGTGTGTGCGCTTAGTAACCTACTTCGATGTACCATTCAAGGGATTGAGTCCGTCTGTCACCCATCAGGTATATGAGTGAGTCACATGATGTGACTCTGGGCATTACCAGGTTTCCTGTAAGTTTTCCACTATAATTAGGCAAGGAGCAGTGTTAAGTGGACAATCTGTCATCATATAAGTGGAATACCCTTGAGTACGAAGTCAAACCCCAATCCAACAAACAAAAACACAAACAAATATGCTGGTAATTGACCTGTAGTTGGGATTACCCGATTACCTGATTGATGTTTAGGCCCTGGAATCCTGATTACCTGATTGATGTTTAGGCCTGGAATCCTGATTACCTGATTGATGTTTAGGCCCTGGAATCCTGATTAACTGATTGATGTTTAGGACCTGGAATCCTGATTAACTGATTGATGTTTAGGCCCTGGAATCCTGATTAACTGATTGATGTTTAGGCCTTGGAATCTTGATTAACTGATTGATGTTTAGGCCCTGGAATCCTGATTAACTGATTGAAGTGTAGGCCCTGGAATCCTGATTAACTGATTGAAGTGTAGGCCCTGGAATCCTGACTAACTGATTGATGTTTAGGCCCTGGAATCCTGATTAACTGATTGATGTTTAGGCCCTGGAATCCTGATTAACTGATTGGTCTTTAGGCCCTTGAATCCTGATTAACTGATTGATGTTTAGGCCCTGGAATCCTGATTAACTGATTGATATTTAGGCCTGGAATCCTGATTACCTGATTGGTGTTTAGGCCCTGGAATCCTGATTACCCGATTGATGTTCAGGCCTGGAATCCTGATTAACTGATTGATGTTTAGGCCTGGAATCCTGATTACCTGATTGATGTTTAGGCCTTGGAATCCTGATTACTGATTGATGTTTAGGACCTGGAATCCTGATTAACTGATTGATGTTTAGGCCTGGAATCCTGATTAACTGATTGATGTTTAGGCCCGGAATCCTGATTAACTGATTGATGTTTAGGCCTTGGAATCCTGATTATCTGATTGATGTTTAGGCCCTGGAATCCTGATTAACTGATTGATGTTTAGGCCTGGAATCCTGATTAACTGATTGATGTTTAGGTCCTGGAATCCTGATTAACTGATTGAAGTTTAGGCCCTGGAATCTTGATTAACTGATTGATGTTCAGGCCTGGAATCCTGATTACCTGATTGATGTTTAGGCCTTGGAATCCTGATTACCTGATTGATGTTTAGGCCCTGAAATCCTGATTACCTGATTGATGTTCAGGCTTGGAATCGTGATTACCTGATTGATGTTTAGGCCTTGGAATCCTGATTACCTGATTGATGTTTAGGCCCTGGAATCCTGATTACCTGATTGGTGTTTAGGCCCTGGAATCCTGATTACCTGATTGGTGTTTAGGCCCTGGAATCCTGATTACCAGATTGATGTTTAGGCCTGGAATCCTGATTAACTGATTGATGTTTAGGCCTGGAATCCTGATTTACTGATTGATGTTTAGGCCTGGAATCCTGATTAACTGATTGATGTTTAGGCCCTGGAATCCTGATTAACTGATTGATGTTTAGGCCCTGGAATCCTGATTAACTGATTGGTCTTTAGGCCCTGGAATCCTGATTAACTGATTGATGTTTAGGCCATGGAATCCTGATTAACTGATTGATATTTAGGCCCTGGAATCCTGATTAACTGATTGATGTTTAGGCCCTGGAATCCTGATTAACTGATTAATGTTTAGGCCCTGGAATCCGGATTAACTGATTGGTGTTTAGGCCCTGGAATCCTGCCCACCATGATCAGTGGTTGTTAAAACCTTCATCAAACTAATCATTAAATTCGATGTTTACTTATATGCTTGTATTTGTCACATATATTTCTATAGGCTAGAGAGAAATTCTTAAAAATGGTAATATTGGTAAAATTGGAAATTACAGTACAATCTGATAATCATATGGATTACATCAAGCGTCAAACATCTGTCACCCAATAAACATTTGTCAGGTTCTTTGAAAGCTTATCTCTGTTCTGAAGGCTTATTTGTGACTTTACATATAATGGGAGTATATCTGTCTGACTTCAGTACTATCAGTTTTGATATCTGTATTAATACAAGATTTGAGAGTTTGTCATTCAATGAAATAACACAATTAGAGGGATGTGTAGTGTTTATATACAATAGAGATTCTAGTTATAATTCTGAAGGTAACAGACAGTGTTTTAACAGTGGATAGGCTGTATTTAATTTCCTCAAACTCTACTCGTATTTACTGCATGTCGGTGATCATTTGAGAGGATCTCCTGTGTGACATCAGTCTGTCAGTCATGTGAATCTGATCACTATTTGCTTTGGTTCAGTTTACACATAAGTACATAGATTGACAATGGAGAAATATACATGTACATGTTTACCTGTTGTTTACCTCAACTATGATTTCATTGTTTAATAAGCTTACATTTTAAGGGCCAAGATTAAAATCTTAACCAAACATGTGGTCATGTTGAACAAAAAAGGAACACATCACTGATGGTTGTGTTGGAAAAACATGAACACCCTATTGATGATCATGATAAAACAAACAGGTAACACTTCAATCATGATCACGTTGTACAGGAAACATCTCAATCATGATCAAGTTGAATAGGAAACATCTCAATCATGATCATGTTGAACAGGAAACATCTCAATCATGATCATGTTGAACAGGAAACATCTCAATCATGATCAAGTTGAACAGGAAATATCTCAATCATGATCATGCTGAACAGGAAACATCTCAATCATGATCATGTTGAACAGGAAACATCTCAATCATGATCATATTGAACAGGAAACATTCCAATCATGATCATGTTGAACAGGAAACATCTCAATCATAATCATGTTGAACAGGAAACATCTCAGTCATAATCATGTTAGACAAACAGGAAACAACCTAATCATGGCCGTGTCGAACAAACATGAACACCTCATTGCTCAGTGATAGTTGCTTTTAATAAAGAAACAGGAAACACCTCAGCCATTATCACATGAACAAAGAGGAACCACCTCAGTCATGGTTTTTACAAGGTTTCCTCTTGGTTTTCTGTCATATTTAAGCAAGTCGGTGTGAAATGAACAATATGTGGTCAATATAAGTGAAATACCTTTGAGCACCATGATAAACTCCAATCAGACAAACAAGCAAACAAAACTCCAGTTAGTCAAACAGTCCTAGTGTCATCCACTCTCCAGTCTGTCACTAACACTTGATACTGTCAGCTCAGATGAGATTATAGGGTGGTGTTTCGTCTCCTTGTCTCCTCTGATCTACTTCAAACTCTCCAGCCTGGGCTCAACATACAGATAACACAAATTCATAACTAAGAATAGACTTTTTCTTTAAATATCAACTTCATGACAAAATAACTATAAGAAATAGTGCTTAAGTCTAAATATCTATGTTTTATGTTTTATTTTGTATAGACCAATGCAAATCTCGAGAAATAACAAGAATGAGATCAGATACAGTAGTGGTACAGTCCAAAATTATGTATAGCAATACACTTATTTGTTATTCAAACACAAAAAAATTTCACTTCTGAGCAACATTGTACAGGATTAACTTTTGATTTGATAGCAGAAACACAGCAGAGTGACAGTCTATTTTATGGAATGTTTTCATTTGAACAATAATTGTGTGTTGTTTTGTCTGATAGACTTCCCCACTACATCATGGGTTATTTCATGACAACAATACTGTCGGCAGCTTGATGATCTACAGTGATAAACAGGCACACACATTTTAACACATCATCCATCAAAAATTTGTTATGCACTTTCAATCTTATAATATTAATTGTAGTGAAAAAATAAATTTTGAAAACTACAAGTCTTTTGAAACTCTTCAAGCTCATTGATGACCTTCAGACATGTGTGTTGAGCATGCTCCTTCATCTATGAACAACAATCAGGGTAGATAACTCTGAAGTGGCCTCGACTTCACGCTTACTTGATATTACAAGGACTTCTCAGCTTAGTCGGCCTTAATAAATATAATGGCTCTTTCAGATAGTTGTAAGATATGAAGTCTTCCCACACTTTGTTGAGCATATCTTCAAATTGTAAGAACAGACTTTTGGACATTAACAGGTACACTTTGAAAATCTTAACATTTTTAATAACTGGCTGTAATTTAGCTTCAGGTGGATTGACAAAACATTTATGAATGGTGTTATGGTTATATGCTGTTCAAAAGATTTTCTATCTTTTTTTCAAGGGAGCTCAAGTGTCAAAATGTAATTTGTTTATTTTTTAATTTACATGTTCCTACAAATACAGACCATTTGATGAAATCCCATATTCTACAGAAAGCTCTATTGCTTTTGTTTTGTATTGCTTACATTTTGATATGCTACTGTATAAGTATTCTCCTGGATAAGTCTTAAAATGAGCATGATTCTGTACAAAAAGAATTCAAACCCCTGGTCTTTTGATCAGCAGGCTGAACACATGAGAAAAGAGCTATAGAGCAATTACATCTTACTCAGAGTGCTGGTGGCTGGAGGGAGCTTCCTGTTGCCCTGGTGCATTCTGGGCTAAAGAGGAACAGGAAGCAGAAATGTTTGTGATGTCTCTATTGTTCTGTGAGTGTCAAGGGTGGTCTCTTTCACCCATTGAGCTGGCATGCCATCATGTGAGTGAAATAACTTTAAGTACTGCCTTAAACCCCAATCAAACAAACAAACAAAACATACTCGGAGCTAATATCAGCCAACATTCACCCACTGACACATGAGGGCATGTCAGCCAAATGGTTGAAGGAAACTTATCGTTGACACATAAGGGTCTTTCAGCCAAATGGGTAATGGACACTTATTGTTGAAACATGATGGGCATCAGCCAAATGGGTGAAGGAAACTTCTCACTGACACACGATGGGCATCAGCCAAATGGGTGAAGGAAACTTCTCTCTGACACATGATGGCATCAGCCAAATGGGTGAAAGAAACTTCTCACTGACACATGATGGGCATCAGCCAAATGGGTGAAGGAAACTTCTCACAGACACATGATCAGCATCAGCCAAATGGGTGAAGGAAACTTCTCACAGACACATGATGGATATCAGTCAAATGGGTGAAGGAAACTTCTCACTGACACATGATGGGCTTCAGCCAAATGGGTGAAGGAAACTTCTCTCTGACACATGGTGCAGGTGGTTGGAGGGAGCTTCATGTTGCCCTGGTGCTCTCAGAGCTAAAGGGGAACAGGAAGCCAATC